>ML111372.1:33611-44981 GCA_003697995.1 Taxidea taxus jeffersonii
CCTGCTTCCTCCTCTCTCTCTGCCTGCCTCTCTGCCTACTTGTGATCTCTGTCTGTCCAATAAATAAATAAAATCTTCAAAAAAAAGTTATTGTAATGATTCTTTGAAGAATGTGTGGAGTTTTGATAGTAAAAGTTGAGAATAGGGAACGTAGTTAAGAGGCTAGAGATATTTCTGAGACTAATGATTACATATAGATGATGAATAACAGGGAAGATTAATGAACTAGGAGTCTTTTTTGGATACCAAATACATGAACATGCCACCCATTACTGGAAATACTAGAAAAGGACCATCTAGTACAATAGAATAGTTACTTTCCACATTTGAGTTTTCTGGAACTTTGAGCAGATGTGGGAGTAAAAGGTAAGCCAAGTCCATATTATCTTGGCTACTCAATGCCAGCTAAGGAATTTTAACTCAATTTTATTGAAAGCGAAGACCTCAATTTTTTCTTTCCTTAATAAAATGCCATGACCAGGGGCGCCTGGGTGGCTCAGTGGGTTAAAGCCTCTGCCTTCTGCTCAGGTCATGGTCTCAGGGTCCCGGGATCGAGCCCCGCATGGCTCAGGTCATGGTCTCAGGGTCCCGGGATCGAGCCCCGCATCGGGCTCTCTGCTCAGCAGGAAGCCTGCTTCCCTTCCTCCTCTCTCTCTGCCTGCCTATCTGCCTACTTGTGATCTCTGTCTGTCAAAGAAATAAACAAAATCTTAAAAAAAAAAAACCTTTAAAAAAAAAATGCCATGACCATAACTGCACTAAAAGAACTCCAGACTTGCTCCTCCTTTGATAGAAGCTCATGTGGTAACTCAGGTCTCCAAAACACATTCCTTGAAAGAAATGTATCCAATCTTAAATATGTTTCAACACATATCTACTGAGCTAGTGAGTACCAAGCCACTAAGAACTCAATTAGTACCGGGCAGTATCTGATATCTTGCCTGACTTTCCAGCCAACATGTTACCCTACCACAATATCATAGGTGCCGGCAAAAAGCCACAAGACTCTGAGTCAGAGACAAAGGATTCTATTATTTATAGGAATAGCAATAGCCAGAGTCCGCATTCGTGCGGGTGTCCTGAGACCCAGTTCCCACGGGACAAGGTGAAGAGAGACAGAAAATGCCTATATAAGCAATGCAGTGTGTTAAAGGAGAAGAACCCCAAACAAAAGGAGCCCATCTATTTTGCAATAAGCATTAAGCAAACTTGCTCCTTTGCTCTGGAGAGAGCTATTCGTTTTATCTTCCCGGCTAAGCAACCCTTCCCTTTGTTCTGGAGGGAGACACTATCTCTAGCTTCCAAGATAAATATTCTTAAAAAGATAGGCTGGAGAAAAGGCAGGTCTGATCACAAGACATGTGTATCCCTGTGAGTCTACGAAGATGAATCTTTCCACAGCTAAATGTCTTTTTTCCGTTTTCAAGTGACTATATGGAACTCTGGGCGATGGCATGGCAAGTGTATGCCACAAAGCCTTCGAAAGCATACAACATAAGGAGAAAAAGTTAAGGTGGCTGGATGGACAGATTGAGTCGTAACAGCTAACACAAACAAACTAGCTAGATTAAACTCACTGGGACATGGAGAGGCATCCACAAATACAGATTCCAGAAAACCAACCTCGTAGTGAGGAACACAGGGCGCCAAGAACAGGCTACAAAAAAAATGCCACTCATCTCCAGAAGAAAGAACAAAAGAATTTGAGGGGGGTTCCCTTCACTTGTTTGCTGGGGCTGACATTTGCGGTTCTGTCTGCGGCAGAAGAATATACCAGAAATTGGAGACCAGTGATTCATATCCTGGCTGCAAAGATAGTACAGTAAGGAGCCAGGGATGAAAATGGGTTTTAATGAGAGCTAATAATCCCGTCTTGTGTTCACACTTGACTGTCTGAAAGAGTTTTTACGGATGTCATTTTATATGCTTTCAATCAGGCAGAGATTGACTTAATAAGAGAATACAAGAGGCTTACAGGAAGCTGAGAGTGAAAAGAAGTCCCTCCCTCCCCCTCCCCCCACTTAGAAAGCCACAAACTTGTCCTGGAAATGATGTTGCTAGGCAACCTCCAACTTCTATAGGCTTTGGGACTAGATGTTCTTGCTCTCTACTAGAAAGAAATATCAGACTGAAGGCACAGGACACAGAAGAATGATTTGCTTGTTGATGGTGGTGAACTTGCCTACACCACGAGGGTCATTGATCATTGGGTTAACTCCAAGGAAAATCATGGATCTAAGGCAGGCCTCACACAAATCAAATTTTGGAGATTTTTTTTAAAGCTTATCTAGACAGCTGTAAAATTTATTTTGCCTTTCAGAAATTATCAACCAGTCAAACATAATTACACACAGCCTCTGGAGAAACTCGTGTGGCAGTGTTGAAGTGGTACAGGACAAAAGAGTTCAGATCCCTTTCATGCTGCCTACGTTTTTTTTATTATTGAAGAGAAGAACAGGGAGAGGGAGAAAACAAAAGGTCAAGGCTCTCTGGGTCATGCATTATTTAAGAAAATAAGAAGGGTGAATATCAAAACAACTCAAAACTCCTTCCACAAATTAAGCCCAGCTACATGATTTTTTTTTTCCCAGTAATATTCACCAGCATATGTGTAGTCAAGGAAAAAGGGGATGTTTTTCTAGGGCTGTTGATTTACTAAATTAGCTGTACTGGATGGAGAGAGGGATAAGTCATTTGAGTGTAGATTCAAAGGAAGGGTTGTAATGATGAATTCAAACATCTAAATTGAGTAAGGAGGAAAGTGAAACCAGAACGTATTAGAAAGAACAGAAGCAGTGAATTGAAGCTCCTTATAATATACAGAAAACTGGGGGCGCCTGGGTGGCTCAGTGGGTTAAAGCCTCTGCCTTCGGCTCAGGTCATGATCCCAGGGTCCTGGAATCGAGCCCTGCATCAGGCTCTCTGCTCAGCAGGAACCTGTTTCCTCCTCTCTCTCTGCCTGCCTCTCTGCCTACTTGTGATCTCTGTCTGTCAAATAAATAAATTAAATCTTTAAAAATATATATATACAGAGGGACACCTGGGTGGCTCAGTTGGTTAAGCGGCTGCCTTCGGCTCAGGTCATGATCCCAGCGTCCTGGGATCGAGTCCCACATTGGGCTCCTTGCTTGGCAGGGAGCCTGCTTCTCCCTCTGCCTCTGCCTGCCACTCTGCCTGTGTTTGCTTGCTCTCTCTCCCTCTCTCTCTGTCAAATAAATAAAATCTATTAAAAAAATATATATATATATAGAGAGAGAAAACTGGTCTCAATACTTTGCATCTCCTTCTATCAAGAAGTGGAATTTATTTTCTCACTCTTTAGACCTGTGCTAGTGTTATGACTTGCTTTGTTCCATTGAGAATGGCAGAAGGGATGTATAAATGAGTCCCAAGCCTAAACCTCAAGAGCCTTAAATGCTTCTTCTGTTGTTGCTTTTGGAATTCTTCAAATTGCACATGAACAAACCCAAGTTCGCCTGTTTCTGGAGGAGAGAACACAAGGAGAGAGACTTCAGTCATCCCAGTAGTCCCAGCCATCCCAGTTGAGACCATCACCAACCCGCCAGCTCTAGGAACCCCAACTGCTGACCACAGATGTTTGAGAAAGCATGGCCAAGAGATCAGATGAGCCTGGCCAAGAACTGGAGAACTTCTCAGCTGAGTCCAGCCCAAGCTGTCAATATAGAGAATCCTGAGCTGAATAAATGGGTTCTTGTTTTCATCCACTAAGTTTTAAGATAGTTGGTTATGTAGCAAAAGCTAAGAGAAAAGAATTATGTTTATGAGATATTTTAAACAAGTGAGCTATAAAGGTAGGGAGCTGTAGTTGGAGAATAGGATGTTCAAACTCGTAATGCTCACAGTAATGTTTCTGTTGAAGCCAAGGTCCAGATGGTGACCATTCTTAGCCATGTGGCTAAGACGATAGATGAAAGCGTCTTTGGAAGAGGAAAGTTGACATTACCGAGAATGATTACAAGAGTAGGATTAGAGAAGTGATGGTGTCAAGTGCAGAAAACAACAAACAGCCAAAGTGAGAGCTAAGCAAGGTTGGGTGGTAGGAAAGCCAGATGCCAGAGCCGTTAAGGGGCTGGTGTGTTATAAATGGGCAGAGGTGTGAGGTGGGCACTGGAAAGTGAGAGGATCCCTGACTCAGCACTTGGCCTGAGGTGTGGGATGGGAATAAACAAATATCTTGTACTTGGGAGGGGTGGGGATGAAGTAACAGTCTATGTTGAGGAGAGGAAACGAAGGGTATGAAGTAGATGAGAATGAGGTGAAGGAGATGAGAAAGGAAAGAATAGGGAGGTGGGAAGAGATTGAGAATATGCAGAGTTTATTACCCACTGGGATGGCATTTCCAAGGACCGCATAAATAGGTTGCGGGAGTTGTATCTAGTGGCAAGGGGGTGGCACAATGAACAAAGCAGAGTAGGGTGAGATCTGGGGAGATCATGGATGACTAGGCAGAGTGTAACTGAGATGTGGGATTTGGTGGAGTTAGTCCCTGGAGTCTCAAGTAGAGTGGTGAGAACTTGGGCATAGTGGGAGTTGAGTTGTTTTGCTCTGTGGGGGGCTGTGGGAGCTATTCCAGCAGGCCTTGGCTGGAAGCTCCCCTGTTTGAGAAGCAGATAACTTACTGGCTATGAGGGTCCTGCTCAGCTGCAGGGGAAACTAGCCCCACAGGAGGGGTAGCAAAGGCTCCCCAGCTATCTGAGGAGGTGACGAGTATATATCCAGGCAGAGGATGTCACACGGCCTCATGACTGGACCGGGGATTCCCCAAGGAGTGTGGGCAAAGCCCCAGACACCACACTGCATGATAAAGATGTGAGGCCTACAGTCCAGTCGAATATAGAGGGAGCCAGCGGATGAAGAGTTCTGTCTGCTGTGTTTCAGATATGGGGCCCATGCTAACTGAAAGCAGAATAGAGAAGTGGACTTCAGGATAAGCTCCAACTACTCCTACAGAAGCTTAATGTGAAAAACAAAGGTTTGGAGAATTAAAGGACAAAAATCTGTCACACGAATGAGATTCTTTTTTTTTTTTTTTTTTAGATTTTACTTATTTATTTGAGAGGGAGAGAGAGATAGTGAGAGATACAGCACCAGCAGGGGAGAGAGGGAGAAGCAGGCTCACCACTGAGCAGGAAATCAGATACGGGGTTCCATCCCAGGACCCCAGGGTTCATGACTTGAGCCAAAGGCAGTCACTTAACTGACTGAGCCACCACCCAGGAACCCCCACAAATAAGATTCTTATCTAAAGAAAGATGGAGAAGTGAGCCATGAAGCTTCTCCCCAGGATCTCAATCTATAAGGGATGTTAACACATAATTGGGGAATTGGAAACTTTACCAAACAAGAACTGAGATAAAGGGTATTGTTAGTTCCCAGCTTAGAGGATGTTCCATGTGATGGGGAAGGGGAAGGGCAGTTTGAGGAGCTGCTGTCGATGTGCTGAAGGATGAGACAAGACCCAGGAATGGCCCTCGAAGGACGGTGGATGTGTTCACCTGTGTGCCTAGCAGTAAGGGCTTCACAAATCTGGAGCAATAAAGAAACTGAGCATAGGTCCCTGCATCCCTTCTCCTCTTCTTTCTCCAACACAGCACTTGGTCTCTTCTCTTTACTCATGTTAGAAATTTTTGAAAGAATTTTTGCTTGAGGGACGCCTCGGTGGCCCAGTCTGTTAAGTGTCAGCCTTTGGCTCAGGTCATGATCCCAGGCTCCCTGGATTAACAGCCCCATTTAGGGCTCCCTGCTCAGCAAGGAGCCTGCTTCTCCCTCTTGCCCCTGCTCATGATCCCTCTCTCTCTCTCTCAAATAAATAAAATCTTTATTACAAAAATGAAAAAAAAAAACAAAAAACAAAAGAAGTTTTACTTGAAAAGGTGCCAGATTTATTATTCTGCCTTAGTTCCCACATCTCCATCTGGCTCTGACTTGTGGCAGCTTTTTTCTTAGCTAAATAGCATTTTTAGGTCTATTAAGAGCTACTCCAAATGCTGAGCTCCGAACTCTCTGAAGTTTACCCCCTTCCAGGCCCTTTGTGGTGTGAAACAGAGATCACCCGTGCATGCATTTAGAAAATGTAAAATGAAAAAAAAAAAAGAAGAAAGAAAGAAAATGTAAAATGAGTCTTGGAGGAAACATGCATAACGTCACAGAGGCATAGACCACTGTTAACTTTTTACATTATGTCCACCTCACCCAAGAACAGACTCTGACAGTGAACAGACAGTCTGGTAGTCTCCAAAACTGCTCAGGGAGCAAGTAAATAATCCCTGATCTACTTATCCAGGGCCATTCAGCTGGGTGATCTAAATCATAGTGCTGTTCCTCATCGGAGAGGTCCTAAGCTAACCTGAAGAAAGGAATGTTAAGTACAGCACTGAGGGGCCCCTGGGTGGCTCATTTGGTTAAGCCCCTGACTCTTCATTTTGGCTTGAGTCATGATCTCAGGGTTGTGAGATCAAGCCCCATGATGGGGAGTCTGCTTGAAATTCTCTCTCTCCCTCTGTCCTTCAGCACCCCCTCTCTCCTCCTCTCTCAAAAAAAATTTTTTTAAATAGGTAGAGCCCTGAAAAATCAATCTCTTGAAGAACTGAGACTGATTGACCAATTAGTTTAAGGCAGGTTTCACTGTCTGCCATCCTCTATATTGAAGTAAAGATGCTTACACTCCAGAGCAAGAATTTGAGATGATAATATTATGAATATATTTCTTAACAGCGTATGATAATCAGGTTATATAAATAGATATAAGTGCAAACAAAGACCCACTTAGTAATACCAATTTGACCGCACTGTCTCCAGCCACAGAGAGCCAGGAGTTTCAGCCGCCCACTTACGGCATCTAGACAACAGGTGACAAAACAAATGTTGAGAAATAAAACATATGAGAAGATTCAGCTAATTTTCCCCCTAGCAGGGACATCAGTATCTATAAACATAGATCTATAAATGTTCTGTTGGTTTTTTCTTCATTGCTAACCTTATTGCAAATCAGTGGTACATGTACTGCACTCTGGGGATGAATAAATAAAAGATATGGGTCCTTGCCCTCAAAGAAGACAGAGAACAATGGAAGAGAGAGTTATATTAACAAATAATTGCAGTATCAAAGGTTAATTGCTATGATAGAAATATAGGGTGCAGGGTAGACCTGAAGGAGGTAGGGCAGTTTCCCAGAGAAGGAAACACTTGACAATGGTTTAGATGGATGAACTGAACATAGGAAACCTGAACAAGCACAGAATCTCCAAGCAAGTCCTCTGTGAAGATGTGAATGGGGGGACCTCAAATTACAATTCTTTTTTTTTAAAAATTTTTTAAAAAGATTTTATTTATTTGTCAGACAGAGAGTAGGAGCGAGCACAGGCAGAGTGGCAGGCAGAGGCAGAGGGAGAAGCAGGTTCCCTGCTGAGCAAGGAGCCTGATGTGGGACTCGATCCCAGGACGCTGGGATCATGACCTGAGCCGAAGGCAGCCGCTTAACCAACTGAGCCACCCAGGCGTCCCTCAAATTACAATTCTTGATCAATATGGTATATGTGCCATAGACACAGATTTCAGAAAAACATAATCATCTCAGCACTCAGAGGATAGAGAAGAAGTGTTTCCTTGAGCCAAGCCAGACCTTGATATCCAGGAGAGCCATCAAGATAGAAAAACCTGATCATCAGCTCAGAGATTTACTTCTGTTTGGCCCACCATCCAAAGAATATGTGTTTATGGTCTGTTTCCTCTGAGGGCAGAGATCACTGTGGTGTCCCCCAAAACTAAGCCAGTGCCTGGCATCTAAGAACTCAATAAAAATTTGTTGAATGAGTGAGTATACATATGAATGAATAAGACATTGAGTTTTTGAGTCTCTTTATCTGTAAGATATCTCACAAACAAATTTAATGAAAATACTGAGATGACTCACATAAAACCGGTTCTGTGTAGCACTGTGCCTACTACCTAGAAGTCACTCAACATTAGTTATCATTTTCCTGAGGACTCTCTTCATCAATACTCTCATTTCCAACAAGGCAGTGACTAAGTTACTTTATAGGCCTTATACCTTATTCTATCCCAAATCCTTTCAAGAACCCTAGAAAAAGTAAGTAGTAACACTATTTTCATTTTGCAGATCAGAAACTGAGATGTAGAGAGATTCATTCATTTGCCCAAGATCACAGAGAGAATTGAAGAACCAGGATTGTGACCTTATCTCCAATGCCCCCATCTCATTTGCCATATTGGGCTGATCCGCCATAACCTACATTACTACCACTAGAGCAACTATTGTGTTATGTGACAGCTAGTTGTGTATTAAGCACATAACATTTTCCCCACTCAACTGTGAGCTCCCAAAGAGAAGGGGCTGTCTTTCCATCTTTGTAGTGACTCACAGAGTGGGTTTCCAACTAAATTCTGCAATCTCAAGAGGTTGTCTGGGTGTTGCTGAGGGACAGTTGAATGCTCTGAGACTTTTCTCCCCACCTCAGTTATTTGTGTTTCCAAATAGGTTTCTATACCATTTCCATTGAAAAGAGGACTCTAGGTCGGGGGTGAAGGGGAAGTCAAGCTCTAGAATCCATCAATGCCCAAGCAGTTAATGCTGTTAAAAAAAAAAAAAAGCCTAGTTAGAAGCAGAGGACAACCTCTAGGTGTGAGGAGTATGGAAGAAGCTAGTGAACTTCGCACATTAGTCATTTCTGTGTTACTTACGTGAATAAATCTAAAATTTGAGTGTTATCTTCCCGCATAAAAAAGCAGCAGAACACATGTGATATGGATGCAAGAGAGAAATTCGGTCTTCTAACTCAACTGCTTATGGTATGAGGCCACCTGTTACATTGGACAGTCAGTCGTCGGGCGGCTGCCTTCAGCTCAGGTCATGATCCCAGGGTCCTGGGATTGAGCCACAATCAGGCTCACTGCTCCGCGGGAAGCCTGCTTCTCCCTCTCCCACTTCCCCTGCTTGTGTTCCCTCTCTCGCTGTGTCTCCCTGTCAAATAAACAAATTTAAAAAATCTTTTTTTTAAAGATTTTATTTATTTATTTGTCAGAGAGAGAGAGAGAGAGGGAGGGAGCACAGGCAGACAGAGAGGCAGGCAGAGGCAGAGGGAGAAGCAGGTTCCCTGCCGAGCAAGGAGCCCGATGTGGGACTCGATCCCAGGACGCTGGGATCATGACCTGAGCCGAAGGCAGCCGCTTAACCAACTGAGCCACCCAGGCGTCCCCAAATTAAAAAAATCTTTAAAAAAAAAATCAGTTTTCATCATTAAAAGGGGGGGAAGACCCAAAAAAAAAAAAAAAAAAGCATGCTGAAGCTTGCTTATATAACTGAGAAAGGGGGTATAAATTTAGTGTCACCCTCAGAGTTGAGCCTAGGAAATGCTCAAATGGAATAGAGCAAGGAGAAGACACACTTTCTCCATAGCAACGACCTGGAAATGCGGCGCCATCCTCATTACCAGAGAATATTTGACAGAGAAAGCTTGAGAGGCGCATGTCCCCCGGAGATTTATCTGGTGGCAGAAGCAGAACGTGGTGGAGAAATTGAAGAGCGAGTGCCAGGAGACAGAGTCACCAAGGTGTAGGAGGTGCTAAATGGGGGAGAAGCCGAGAGGAATCCATAAAAAATTATTTCAAAAATTCAAAAACACTGATACCACGTAGAACGGCTGATGAACCAAGTGCTGGATCACTCACCCACAGACCCTAATCCTTCTGTGCCGAAGCAGGGAGGCTGAAAAGCAAGTTACTCACTCTTGACAAGGCGGTAATGCCTGTCCCTCAACAAAAGGCAGTGATGTCATATGAGTCCGCCCCCTCAATAGGTCAAATACTGACTCTACAGATGGGCCCTTGGCAAGAAGGATCCAGCCCAAAAAGTTACTGGTGGCACTGTGCTGAGATGCATTAACTTTCCAGAAGCATCTCCAGCACATGAATGGACACCAAAATGCCCAAATGGCCACATTTTATGCCACTCTGAGCAACTCGGTCAAAGCTGGAGTTAAAAAAAATCACTTGTTCAGTTCATTTAAGAAGCATTTATTCTTGGGGCGCCTGGGTGGCTCAGTGGGTTAAAGCCTCTGCCTTCGGCTCAGGTCACGATCCCAGAGTCCTGGGATCGAGCCCCGCATCGGGCTCTCTGCTCGGCAGGGAGCCTGCTTCCTCCTCTCTCTCTCTCTGCCTGCCTCTCTGCTTACTTGTGATCTCTGTCAAATAAATAAATAAAATCTTAAAAAAAAAAAAAAGAAGCATTTATTCTTTTTTTTTTTTTTTTAAGATTTGTGGGTTCATTTGGGGGGGGGGGGGGGCGGTGCAGAGGCAGAAAAAGAAGAAAATCTCAAGGAGATTCCCTGCTGAGCCAGAGCCTGACACCAGGGCTTCATCTCACAACCCTGAGATCATGACCTGAGCCAAAACCAAGAGTCAGCCACTTAACCAACGAGCCACCCAGACACCCCTTAAGAAGCATTTACTGAGCAGTTAGGCACTGAGATAGATATTAGAAATACAAAGATGAAAAACATGGTCTAGATGCTCAAGGACCCCAAGGAAAGGCATTTGGTTCATACCATGATGGAGGGTTGAGTAGTCATTGGGTCCCTGCAGTCTGAAAGACCTGGGTTCAAGTTCTAGGTTGGTAATTTCCCAACTGTATACACATTGCTTTAATCTCCCCTTGCCTCAGTGTGGAAAGAAATCATTCCTCCTTCCTGCAGGGCTCTTTTCAGGACTTATGTTTTTTTAAATATTTTTTTATTTCAGAAAGAGACAGAAAGATCAGGAGCAGGGGGAGTGGCAGGCAGAGGAAGAGAAAGAAGCAGACTCCACACAAAGAGAGCCTGATGATGGTCTCTGTCCCAGGACCCTGAGATCGTGACCTGAGCAGAGGCAGATGCTTAACCAACTGAGCTCCCCAGACTCCCCATTTTCTCAGGACTTCTATGCTAGTGTATAGAAGACTCTCAGCCCTGACCTGAAAGCATTATAATTGCTTTTAAAAAAGAAGGGGGAGAGGCGCCTGGGTGGCTCAGTGAGTTAAGCCTCTACCTTTGGCTCAGGTCATGATCTCAGGGTCCTGGGATCGAGCCCTACATCCGGCTCTCTGCTTCCCCCCAGCCCCTGCCTGCCTCTCTGCCTACTTGTGCTCTCTCTCTCTGGCAAATCAATAAAATCTTTTAAAAAGGGGGGGGGCATTTTACTCCTTACTGCTTACTCTCATGTACAGTATGTTGAGAACACAGAAAATGAGTGTGTAACTTGTGTAATCCTGTTCATAGTCTATAGCTAGCAGCTGCCAGGGCACATATACTGAAAAGGGATGAGACGACCTTCATGGATTGGAAGAGCCAATACACA
>ML111373.1:0-27325 GCA_003697995.1 Taxidea taxus jeffersonii
AAGCCACAGCAGGCTCCAAGACTGGCACATCTCACTGGCCATCAAACCAAATTATGCAGACCTGTGCACTGAGCTACCCAGCCAGACAGGGCTACCAGCTGAGCTCTACACATAGGCAGAACTGTTGGCTGGGCTTTCTGCTCAAGTGCTGCTGGGCTACCTCGCTTTCCAGGTGCTCTTGCAAGGTTTCATGGTCAGGCAGGGAAGCAACTGCACCTAGCAGTAGGTGGGGCTGTGAATTAACTTCCTTGTCTGGGTGGGGTGGCAGAATAAGCTCCAAGGCTGGAAGGGCTTGTTGTTCAGGGTCCTGAACCAGGAAGAACTGCACACCAAGTTTCCTAACTGGATGGGGCCACTGGCTTGTCTCTATAGATGGGCAGTGCGGCTGGCTGGGATCTCTAACTGGTACCACTATGAGGAGGAATTTGGTCTGCTAAGATCTGAGCTCTGGGTGCTGTAAGACCTGTCCCCCTTCTCCATCACAACCTAATCTCCAATGGTGAAGCCTTGCAAATTCCCTCCATGATTACTGGTGAGGTGACATCCCAGTGGGCCTTCTGGGAAGTGATCCACAAGACTTGTGGAGCTGGCTGTTCATCTTGGGCTCTCAGGAACCCACCAGGAACTCTGGCAGCAGCGAGAGGTAGAGATATACAGGAGGGAGACCAACTTTGTATTGTTTTCTTTAGCTTTGAGTAGATTGGAGCTTGGTTTGTGCTATACTCTTTAGAGGAAAGGTATGACTAAAATATGAGAAGCAGTTCTAGCTTTCCTTGATTACTTTATTCTCCTCTCTTTGTTTGCTGCTATTTTGGAAATCTCACTCATTTCATTTGTCTCTGATTCTATCTCCTTTATCTTTTCCTTCCATTACTCCAAATTCTTCATCAAATTCCTGATGCTTATTAAAAAGATGGTTCTCTGAAGATGAGGAATGTGAAGCAAATTTATTTTGGTAGAAATTTTGAGATTAAAAACATATTAAGCATTAAATTAATCAAAATTATTGGAATGTGCTGCTTATGATTAATTGTTGGATAAAATGTTCTGACAACTTAGGAATGTTCCCCCTAGTTTGACTCCACTTTTAATCCACAACTCCATCTCCGAATAGCAGTGTCTTTGTAGTGCATCTTTTACAACTTAGTGGAATCACTCAGTTTCAGATTTTCTTTCTTCTTCATGCCTGGCAGCCATGGACCAATTAATCTGAAAATATGAACATTTGAGGAGGATATTCTTCAGTAACTCAGCAGGGCAACAGATGGCAAAATGTTTTATGTTTATTCCAAATCCATTTCCATTTTGAATTCACATCCATGTGTGCTTAAAAAACATTTTTGGTTGGATAGAAACTGTTGTTCACTATTGGATAGAAATTGTTGTTCACTATCAAACAACAGTCTCTGTTTGAAAACACTATCATTTGAATTACATCATCTTTGACAGGTGTGGGGCAATCATTGCAATCTTAGCTCCTATGAATCTGTCCTTTCTTACCTCACACTCTATTTTACTTACCAAGGATATATTTTCAAATGTTGGGTTTTCATAGCATTTGTTAATTTATGTATTCATTCATTCATTCATTCATTCATTCATTACAAAACTTGTGTTGGGCACTTTTACAGGTATATCATACAAGTATTTATCTATAGATAAAAAGACAATAAAATGACCTTTAGTCAAGGACTCTAGAGTCTACTGGATTCAGTAGCTTCATCAATAAGATTTAATCCTATTAAAGCATTTTTAAGATAGCCCTGCTTTCAATTTTTGTTGGTTGTACCTTTTCATTCTAAAGTAACTTGAAGATTGTTTAGGGAAGGTGGCTTGGTGCCTAACTACCAGAGGCAGATTTGCCTGGAAGGGAATAAAATTTATATTTCAGAGCCTATGTTGCTTATATAGATCACTTCCAAGGTTCTGAGAGGAACCCAATAATGTGTTTATGTAGTCCTAGTTTTTGTAAAAATTTTAAAGGTAGACTATTTTAACTGTAATTGGTTAAGACCAGTGCCTCTTTCCATTTTGAATTTCCCCTTTTGTTCTTTTCCTCACACTAGATGGTAATGGAAGAGCTATGGACATTTTAGGGATTCAGCTAAGTGACAGTTGTGTTAGGGTTCACTTAGTTTGGGTTGGTAAGATAAATTTATGATTTGCGGTCTACTCCATGACTAGTTTTCTAGCTGTAGCATGTAGAAATAATATAAGTATATGCCCACTGCTCACTGAAATGAATTCCCTGGTGTTTTTATCTGAAGTTGCAGGAAGAGAAACCTTAGTCCACAGCTCTGCCCAGCATGAGAAGCATGTGTATGGAGAAGGAACAGTTTAAATTGTGGGGAGCTACAAGCTGTGGGAAAGTATTTCAAACTGTAGATGTGTAAAATTGCAAGCGATAGATTTAATTCTTATCAGCGCTTAAACGAAATAGAAGTTCTTTCTCTTGATGAAATTATGTTCTTTGACATAGTGCATGCAATTATAAAGGCACTGTGTAGTCTTTTTATTTATGAGAACTGCATGGAATAGAATTTGTCACAATTTCTATGTTTGTAGGACACAAACAATAGCTGTAGTATAAAATGACATTTTATATTTTAAGCATTCTAATGTATAGCATCTTAGGATAGTATTATCATTAATAGCTATGAAGCCAAAATAAACTATTCTAAACTACTAAGTATACGAAAGTAATTTTGAACAATTACTCTAGAGGAAAAAAATCAGAAAATTTTTCTATTTAGAGGGATGACTGGGTGGCTCAGTTGGTTAAGCATCCAACTTTTGATTTTGGCTCAGGTCATGATCTCAGGGTCCTCCTGAGATTGAGCCCTACATCAGGCTCTATGGGGAGTCTGCTTCTCTCCCTCTTCCTCTCCCTCTGCCCCCTACCCCCACTCACACTCTCTCTGTCTCTCTCTAAAATAAATAAATCTTTAAAAAAATTTCTATATTGAAAATATCACAATGTTCTTGTCATATGAAGAGGTAGCCGAGTAACGGCTAAAAGATGTAGAAAAAAAATACACAGATGTGTCAGTCAGTTAAAAATATTTTAGTGACTTTCTGGATTTTGTGATTTTTGTTAGTTTTTAAAATTTGTAGTTCTAACTTCTTTTCTCATTTTAAATAAATACTTATATGTCTGCCTAGTTTTATATTAGTAATTTTGGATTATTTCTCTTAAAGGTATCTCTCAAAATGTATATGTTTCACAGCTCCCAAAACTTGGATCTGCTATCTGCCCCAGATTGCATTTTGTTTGTCCAGGGATTTCTCAAGGCAGGATAAATCTTTGGGACTATATTAACCCTCGGGAAGGAAATGCAGGCTTTGGGGAGTGGTATAGTGAAGGGTGAGGCTAGGATAAAAATGGAGGAAAAGGGAAGTTAATGGGTTGAACACTTACATTTTTTATTTAAAATTGGTAGTGAATGAAAACATGGGAAGAAGAATGGAAATGGAAAAAAGGAAGATGAATATGACAGCAAATCTATTTAATTTAGCAGAAAGAATACAGAAGTTGGAATCAGAAAGCAAGTTCCTTAAACTGTCCAGCAATAGCTCATACATTACATGATCAATTCACTTATGGCCTCTGGGCTTCTTGCTTCTTCCTGTGGGTTGTCAGAACTAAAAACACCTATAGCAAACACCCAGCCCACTTATGGATCTTATCCTCATCATTGATACAATTAGGCATTGTGAAGGAGGGCAGGGAGCTGCAGCAAAATGCAGAATCCCAGATCTAGACAAAAAACCCCAAGAGACCAGTGTGAAGTGAAAATGAGGCCAGGCATTGCACACTTAATGAAGGGAAAAGAGGAGGCAGAAGAATGATTTGGGATACATGAGGTAAAAGAGGAGGAAAAAACATTCTTCATAATCTAACTGCTATGTGATGGACAGAGAAGAAGAAAAATGCCTCTTCGATCGAAGTGGCAGGAGAGGAACAGAAAGATAGTCAAAGCCTTCTAGGGCTCTTGGGTTAAAAAGCTTGAAAGCGGTAGTGCCAACAAGTATACGGTCATTTGGCTAAAAGGTTGATTGTCAGTATATCTGCATCTGTCAGTCTGATGAATGGCTAGCTCCAGGGCTCTTGGGCACATACTGGGTCTATCTATGGAATTGGTCTAAAAGAAACTCAGAGGCTCCAATCAGATAATGAGAAGTCTGGGTTACAATGGAATTTTGCAATGACATACAAGGATCAGCAAATAAAAATTTCAGTTTGTATTTGGTAAGTTGTCATTTTTGCTTAAGTTGGTGGGGTTAGGGGACAAATAATACTTTAGTAAAAGGGAAAAAAATTTACTACAGAAAATTCACCATTTATAGGGGTGAAAAAAAACATTCTTCAGGTGGCTTTTTTTAAATATAGTGTTCAGTGATTCATTAGTTGTATAAAACACCCAGTGCTCATCATATCACATGCCCTCCTTATTGCCCATCACCAAATTACCCCACCCCCACCCACCTCCCTTTCCACAACTCTCAGTTTTTTTTCCCCCAGAGTCAAGAGTCTTACATGGTTTTTCACCCTCTCTTATTTGCTGAGGACTATAGGGGAAGGGAGGGAAAACTGAAGGAGAAGAAATAAGAGAGGTGGCTTCTCCTTTAAAGAAAGTTAAGTTTGAAATGTTCTCAGTCTATAAGTCAGAACCTATATATATACATTTATTTCAATCTGTGGCTTGCTTTCTCATCTGTATCTGATGCCTAAACTAGGGCCCAGGAAGCAGATACATATATGTTTAAAAAAAGGAGAATGATGACAAGTGGCACAAGTATGGTCAAAAGCAGACCGGTGAGGAGAACCACAGGCTAAAACTGAGTATTACTCAGTAATGTGACAAAACTCTGTTCTTGACCAAACTTTAGTTAGGCGTCCCTCAGCTCTCTTCTCCATTAGGCCTTGACCTGGGCCCCATCCCTACCTCCACCCCTGTAGTCCTTATGTGGCCTACACAGCCCAAGTCAGCAAGAATCTTGCTAATTCAGTCTAGAGAGAATCCCTCATCTTTGATATGGGCCTGCCTTCAGCAAGAATCCCATTAGGTCAGTTAAACAAGAACTTCTCCTACCCTTGGTATCTTCTCTTAGTAATTTTCCATTCACCAACCCCCTCCTTGGCTATAAATCCCCACTTGTTCCTCTTGTATTCAGAATTGAGCCCAGTTCTCTATTGAGGTCTCTTGTCCCCTATTGTAATAGTTTCTGAATGAAATCTATTTTTGCTGCTTTACTGTCTGGCTCTAGTTTTCTTTAACAAATGTGAGATTGTTACTGGAAACCATCATTCCGGGCTGGTAACCACCAAGTTGGCAAGCAGTCCACTGTATCAGGCACTGGGAACACCCTTACCTGAATAATTTTAGTAACACTCATAATTGCCATTGTATACAATTAAGAATTTAACAGAAATTTGCGTGCATTATTTTATTTATTCTTTACAATGACCCTTGTGAGGTAGTCAGGGATCTTATGAATGAGGAAACAGGCCCAGAGTAGTTGTGTGTCCTGGTGAGGGTCACTCAGCAAGTGATGGCCAGACTAGAATTGAGGCTTTTGGAATTCTCACTCGTGCTTTGAGTTACAATTAGAATTTTTTTTTTAGATGAAATAGATTTTATTATAGTAAAACTTCCTCCCTAGCCCCCAACACTAACAGCTTCTGCTTTACATTAATTTGATTATGATTTCCAGTTTGTTCAAAACATAAAACAAGTCCACTGGAGTAAAACGGAAAGATGTTACAATTCTACCTTTTCATGGTGTTACTTTTCATTTCTTTTTTTTTTTTTCCAATAAGCTTTTTCACATAGCTCCACTACAGTAGAATTTAACATTTAAAAGAGACACAGGGTACATTGGGTATGTCCTAGCAGAAAGTGAATTGTTATGAAGATGAATTTGCTGGGTTTTAAGAGGAACAATAAAAGAATGAGGTGGTGAATCAGTAAGTTATCTTAGGCATTAAAATGAATAATTATTTTGTGGATATCCTTGAACAATTTACTTCTTTCATATAGAAAATCAGAGTTTCAGTATCTTTCAGTTATGACAGAGGATACTTAGACACATCATCAGCGAATCTCGGCTGTAAAGCCGATTACAGGCTCAACATACAGCATCTGCGTCATTCAGCAAACTCACTGAAGTACCCATGATTCTCAGCCATCAGCTAAGATGCTCAAGGGAAAATGATGGCCAAGATGCAGTTCTTGCCATCTGAAGCTCTTGGCTAGTTTGTGCAGCAGAGATACGGTCGGACACGGAGTTCCAGAGCAGTGAGGAGGGGTGTGCTCTGCATGTGAGTGGAATGTGCTGATTAAAAACAGTCCTTGGTCTGCTTCGCTATGTACCTGTCTATGGCAGGAGGCTGGTCCAGCTGTTCTCTGAAGTTCTTTTCAGTTCTTTTTCTTTCACTGAATCGCAAATCCTGTTTTCACAGGGGGTGTTGTTTCCATTACTATGGAAATGATGGTGATGTATATCACAAACTCAAGTATTATGACATGAGTATGGGACTCAAGAGGAAGAAAAGATGAGCTGTAAAGGGGTACGGTTTTCCTCCAAGCCAAATACCTTTGCTAATGAGCAAGTATATTAACAAAAAAAAAAAAAAATGAAAAACATATGAGAAGGCGATCGGCTGGGAGAAGGGGATATGTGAGTGAGGTTCTTCAACAGATGTGCCTGGGGCGAACTCAGTAGATAAATCCTAGCACCTTCCATTGGAACATTTCTCAAGCCAAAATGCTACTCCCTGGACAATCCAACAGCTGCAGTCTCCTGTTTTGATGTGGGAGGAGGTTGATAGGTCTCTGCCTGTGTAAAGAGGGAAATTAACTACCCTTTGCCCCTGGGCCATCTCCTTCTCCCCCCCCCGCCCCCCTCCTGCCGTGGGAGGTGATGCCCAATTTTAGGAGCTGCTGAGTTGGCATCAAGACAGCTGCTGACATGACAAGAAAGACCACCTTCTCTCTGAACCGTTTTCAGATACACCCTCCTTGGTCTGGGTCTTGGGAGGAGAATTGTTCAAGTGCCACTCTGACCTGCTCTGTTCTTCTTGTTCCTCTGAGAGTGTTTCAGTCATATTCCTGGAATTTCCCCCTCCCTCTGGTGCATTTGCAGAGAAATTCCTGTGTGGCTTAACTTTCTGTCTGAGATAGAGTTTTGGTTGGGGGGGCCCTGGGCATGAAGCTCTAAGGTCTGCCACAGAGCTTTCACAGTGAAGCTGCAGTCTCTCCTTTGAGCAGAGTTGGCTGTGTGCGTTAGTCTTCCCCACCTTCTGGCCTGGTCTTCAAGGATGTCATGGTGAAAGTAAAGGAAACTTTGTTTAGTCTGTGCCACAGCCTTGAATAGGCCATAAAAACTCCCCAGGCTGTGACTGACCAGACTTGGAACGACAGACCTCCGCTCGTCACTTGTGCACCTTCTTTGTCACTTGGTATTTTGCATTTTGTCTCCTCTCCACCCTGGTGGCCTGTAAACACACATACTGGCCATCTGGAAGCTGCTGTGCTGAGGCTGTGTTCTCCAAAGCCCTGTGCACATGTTGATGAAATAACGGGATATATGCCATTGCTGTTACCTTTAGGGGATGGAATTAAATGTAGACATTTGGAATTTAAGAAACAAGGTGAAACATTTCTAAGATAAAATCCTCTCTCCTGAAAACCTTCCCCGACTCAAATGCTAATGGCTTACACATCTTCATTATGGGTTGAAGGACTCCAACACAGGCCTTGATTAGAAACATCTTGATTCCTAACAGTTTCTGGGAAAAAAATCTCAATACCTGAGCATTAAAAAAGCTGTCCTTAAATATGAAGTGGTTGAAAGACTTCCCTATGCATGAGTCCTCCTCTAACTTAGTTAATTTAGAGCAACGATTAAAAAAAACATTTTTGTCATGGAAAAGAGGAGGAGGAGGGGGATAGAGGAGTGGATGGGGGTGGAGAAGATGAAGGAGAAGAAAGACAAGAAAAGAGTTTGCTGCTGAGCTGAGAACTCAACTAGAAAGCCAAGGCTCAGTTTGGAGCAGAGTTTTATGGCTGAGTTATAAACTCTGAAAATAGGGCTTTCTAATGGAAATGTTGACAGACTCTCTACTATAACCGGGCTAGCGGATGCCCGCTGTAATGTACTGTGTAATTTATAGGAGTCACCTGTTAAGCCATCTGGGAAGGAAAATTTCCCTTCTTTTAAAATGTTAATAACTTGATTAACCTTTTGAACTTCATCATTATTCCAAATGGAGTGCTTGCGAGTCCGTTGCTGCTAAATGGCCAATTTGTATTTGCAGATAAAATCTGAGATTAAGAAAAAAATTCATGCTGAATGGCTTTCTTACTCTTAACCCTGTAGGAAAATGAGTTGTTAAGGGAGAAGCTGCACCTTGATGGCTTTTCTGCAAACTAAAGCTGCTCACAGGTTAGAGCAAGTTCGTATTTCCTCGTACATGAATCCCTATATGTGTTTATCTTCTCTTCCTACTTCCTCCCCACATTGGTTTTTCAGGCAAGAAACCAGGAACTGAGATCCTTTCTCCTTTCAGAGAAAATAGATATTGTTCACTCTGGAACCTTGACTCTATGACTGTTTAATGGATTTCTAAATGGCTCTTATATATGGTTTTATGACTTTTACACCTGTAGAGTTGAAGATCCCCATATATGAACTCCCCTATTTTCCTAGGTTCCTTCTTCTTTCATTTTTAGTATTGCTCTCATTCCTTATCAGAACATTCCTATAGAATCCCTCTAATTTTAACATCATTCCCTAAGCAACCAGCTCCCAGGCTGAGCTGCACTAGTTTGCTTCTGTGATTCTCAGAATCTATCCGGGGGGCTTTTTTACCTTATGGAACAAAGTGTTTCTGAACAAATCTAGGATTAGAATTCCCTCAAAAAGCAGTGGGGGTACTTTGATGGATACTAGTTCTTCTCTTATAGGAAGATTTAGTACTTTTTGAAGATGGAATTGCTCAGTTGCAGTTTTCTAACTTGAGAATGCCATTTCAAAGACACACCACAGCCCTCTTATCTATTTTTTCCTGTTTGAGTTCTCCAGGTCGACTATTCTACTGTTAATCTGGGTTACAATTATTTTTATGTGAGGACACATCATTGTCTATAGTATATGATATTCTTATGTGATCTTCATTGACTAAATCAGAGTATCTTTTATTGTAGTCCCTCTAGAACACTAAAGCAGTTTTATCCAAGGAAGGTTGTATAAAAATGACTTAAGAAATGTAATCCTGGAAGAGCCAGTTATGTTAAGACACAGCCCCACAATTTCCTTCAATCCTCTAATCTGAGAGAGAATACTTAGCTAAAAGACATATGGTCCAAGAAGATAGTTGTCTAGTGGGAGAGTAAATATATGGAATCCTCTTGAACCTTCTGGTAATTTCATCTCTGTTTTCTTTTCTTTTAAATTTTGTTTTATGTTATTTCTTTTCAGTGTTCCAGAATTCATTGTTTATGCACCACACCCAGTGCTCCATGCAATACATGCCCTCCTTAATACCCACCACCAGGCTCACCCAACACCCCCCCCAAACCCTCAGTTTCTTTCTCAGAGTCCACAGTCTCTCATGGTTTGTCTCCCCCTCTGATTTCCCCCAACTCACTTCTCCTCTCCATCTCCCAGTGTCCTCCATGTTATTCCTTATGCTCCACAAGTAAGTGAGACCATATGATAATCACCTCTATTTTCTTTTTCTTTTTTTTAAGATTTTTATTTATTTATTTATTTGACAGAGAGAGAGATCACAAGTAGGCAGAGAGGCAGGCAGAGAGAGAGGGGGAAGCAGGCTCCCTGCTGAGCAGAGAGCCCGATGTGGGGCTCGATCCCAGGACCCTGGGATCATGACCTAAACCAAAGGCAGAGGCTCTAACCCACTGAGCCACCCAGGTGCCCCCATCTCTATTTTCTTAATTAAGGCAACTGATCATTCTGGTTTGGGTACCAAAAAGTCCTTCATCTTGGGAAACTCTCAATTTCCAGGGAAAACTAAAACAGTTGATTCTCTTCTTATTGAAGATGAGATGACTATCTTCTTATTGCCTAATTCTATTAGCACAAAGAGAAGAGAGAACTGTGTAAGACTTAGTATGAGGAATCATTTTCTGATTGTTAAAGTATTCACAAATGATGAGCTCCTTGAAAGAAGGTAAGCCCTTTGTCACTGGGAATGTTCACATAGAATTTGAATGACTACCTGCAAGAAGATTGTGGGTGAATATTCGTAGAAAGGCTGAACTTAATGACCTCAAGTGGTCTTTCCCAATCTAAATAAAAAAAAAAAATTGTAGGTGGTTCCAAAAGACGGAAACAATGACAGCTACAGGTGGACACCGAGAATCTTAAATTCTGGTGTCTTTTGGTGCTCTGTGTAAGTTTTGTGTTTTTATGTTAACCTGGTTTCATATCTTGCCTGGAGCTTTCCTATATGAATGAATGAATAGTACTATCCTATTTTGTATAACAGTATATGCTACTTGGATTTTAATGATCTCCTCTGTCATTTTCAAACACTCACTCCTTCACTTGACCATTTCTCCACTGGAACTATGGTTCCCATTTGCAGTTTGATGTCATTCACCCCTTACACACTCTGACACATACATTTCACAGATGTGTCAAGAGAGGCCTCAAAATGGTAAGGGGAAAAGTTTGCCAGGGCTACAGTGAGATTGTGTGGCAAAGCCAAGAATGAAAATGTAAAAAAATCTGGCTCTGAGTCCTTTTTTCTAATGACCAGAAACCACTCCCTCATTGGAACATATTTGATTTTAATGCCTTAAAGGGACACAGGGAGCTGGCTGGTTTACAAAACTGAGAAATACTCCTTCTACTGGAGCAGCATGGCCTTCCCTGCCAATAGTTCTTAAAGGAACTTTTGATCTTCTTTACTAGATAAAGTCCCTCTCCTTCCCTGTCCTTTCTCTACATACCTCTTCTACCCTAACTCCCTCCTGAATGTTCTGGGTAGAAGTTTATTCTGAGACTAGTTGCTTAAGAGCAACAGAAATTTCTAAAGCATATAATAATGTTTACAAGTATATAGAATGATACAGAATCTAGACAAAGAGGTGACCCTTAGGAATTCATGTCTCTATTGAAATCTTAGAGAGTGGGATCTGGAAAAAAAGTACTTTATTCTTTCTATGTCTAAATTGAGCTTGCCCTCCTTGAATTGTCAGAGAAATCTCTTGCTTTATTGAATGTAAGACTTCCTGAACTCAGGTCTTCTCTTTTTCTCTTGGTTATTCTTCATCCTGTCACCCCAGATGGTTGGATTCTCTTGGATGTCATTGTAAGTTCTTTCTTTTATTCATTAAGCCTTTACTGAGCACCTACTGCTCTATGTATTCTGCTGGCTTGAGATAGTAAAATACATAGTGTCCTTACTATATCCTTGAGCAGCTTACTCTATGTGATGGTGGTGAAAGAGAGGGAGAGATAGAAAAACCTGTCCAAACAACTAACAATAATATAATTTGATACATGTTGAAAGCTCTAAATGAAAAGGCATAAGACTTTTCTAGAACAGGCAGAGAGGCAGCCATTGTTTGCCCATTAATATGATTTGCTGGTCTCTTAACATGTTTTCCCTGATGGTAGGATCTTAACTACATTGTAGATCATCAAACTCAAACTTATATCTGCTCTTTAATAAATCAGATCATTTGAATAGTTGTATTGGATGCATCAGTATTGGCTTTATTTAGACCTGATTTCTTTTTTTTTTAAAGACTTTATTTATATATTTGGGAGAGAGAGGGAGAGTGAGAGAGACCTAGGGCAGGTGGAGAGGCAGATGGAGAGGGAGAGGGAGAAAATGAAAAGTTCCCTGCAGCGGGGAACCTGATGTGAGGCTCGATCCCAGGACCCTGGGATCATGACCTGAGCTGACGGCAGATGCTTAACCCTCTGAGCCACCCAGGTGCCCCAGACCTGATTTCTGACCATTGATTTGGTATGATGCCATGAACTCATATTTTGGGGCATCATAAAAAAAGTTCAATGAAACTTGTCATTGTGTTTATTGTAATAACATATTAAAAAATACCTTATATAGTGTTTTCTCTATGAAGACTCGGTGGGGGGGGGGATTTTTTTCCAGGCTCGGGATTAGAACAGTTACATATTTTTAGAGAACTTATTTCGCTTTAGCTTATGGAGATTGAGACCCTTTTAACTGATTGTGCTTTCCTTTTGGAACTAGGTCTTAATAGTCAGGTAGTTCAATCACTCCTGTCCAATACTTACATCCCCTCAGCTAGATGTCTAATCCAGTATTTTTTCAACATTTTAGACTGTAGTCCACACTAAAACCACATTTTATGTTGTGACCCAGTACAAATGTCTATATGTGTGTACACACACTCACAAAAGTAATTAGAAATAAAGTTTCACAAAACAATACTAATTTCTATTGCGGTGCTCTATATTTCTTATTCTCTTCTGTTCCATCCCATCCTATTTCATTTCATTCCTTTCCAATTTCTTAAAAATGCTGGTCATAACTCATAAATTGATTTCATAACTCTTTGGTCAGTTGTGACCCACAGTTTGAGAAACACTGATTCAATCCTTTCCTTGAACATTTCCAGCTACAGACAACTTAATGCTTCCCAAGAAAGCCCATTTTATCATTGGAAAATTTGGAGCTCCTTTCAACTGAGCTTAAACCTGCCTCCTTGGTAGATCTTGCCCAGTATCATCCTAATTCTGTCTTTCAGTTTCATGCAGAATAGTCAAATCTTTCTTATTCCTGACCACTCTCCCAATATTTGGAGAGAATGCACCCCCCTAAAAACTCCTCACCCATTTATATTTGGTTGTGGCTCTAACAAGAGGCTTGGTGGCCAGATGTCAATAGCTGAAGAAAAGTGTTAGTCCAGGGCAATTAGAAATGTTCCCTGAAGCATTTGAGTAATTTGAAGTAAAGTGTTGCTTTTTAAAAATGTGCTCAATTTAACTGAACAATTGCCCCAATTCCCTACTTTACTTCAGCTGTGGAAAACCTGGCCCAACTTCTGCTACATATTGATTTTGCTCAAAGGTGGCAAGTGACAACACAGCCATTACATAAATGACATGAGAAAACAGCCTTCTTCCCCTAAGGTATTTAGCACACTCCACAGATGGCCGCGACCTAATTCGGCCCAAAGAAGAAACAAGTGAAATCATTCACTCAATTACTTTCATTGGGTAGAGGTGGTGTGGCTCTCCGTCTTTCCCAGAAGAAAAAAACCCTTCCTGAAACTGCCATGCACGGGCAATTTCATTACAACAGAGTTCCAGTCACCTCTTATTTTCTTAAACTTGTATTATTGAAAGATTAGTCTTCTGTTTATGGTTACATTGCCAAGTATCCAAAGCAGAACTCTCTCCTTCATTCGGAGTTAATCGAACTGAAATGGACATGGCATTACCAAGACCCATGGCCCTATGAGATCAGAAGAATTACTCAATCTGCACCACTTAGGATAGAAGTTTTTGAAAAAAGGATAAATTGACAAAGATTGTTTGCCTCAGAATAGAGAGTTCAGAATGCAGTTCAGAAAGACTTTATTATAATTACATGCTGTAATGGGAAAGATTAAAATATTGAATGGCTGCATGGTAGGACTCACTTAAGTAATGGCAAAACCTGATGTTGAGAGGTGACCAAGGGTATTCACTCTGTTCTTGATTCTTACAGAAGAAAGTAAACACCAAATCTGTGTTCTTAAAGGTAAGTCTTGGAGATAATGACTCTCTTACTTGATTATAAATTCTCTAAATGTTAGTTTTGAGAGGAAACTCCTTGTCTTACTTTAGCTGGAGCCCATAGAACTTTAACTGAAGCTCAAGAATAGACTAAGTTAAGAATTAGCATATATTTTCTGTTTTCATAGGATTTCAATTTTGAGATAGGTCTTTGGTATTTTCAGATGGTTTTACTTTAAGGTGGATTCATTCAGAAAACATACTGAAAAACAGAGCAATTCTCCCATAAACAGTCTTTTCTTAGTCCTCTGATTCTCTTCCCCATTTCTAGTTTGTATCATAGTTTAGTCTTTCTCAGTTTAGTCTATTCTTGGCTAAGATTCCTTATATTTAATTTCCTTATTAATTTGAATTTATACATTTCAATTTGGAGCCCCTGTGAGGAGTGACCACTAAGAGCCTTACTAAAGTCTTGGCCAAGGTCTAAGTTCTTTGACAACAAAAGGCCAAGGAGGGTGTGTGCGGGGGGTGGGGAACTAAGAGGGAGAAAAATAAAAATCTGTGTTATTTCCATTATACCATTTATCAGATGGGAATGGTGTTCCTGGGATTAGCAAGAGATGACTGTCTTAGAAGGGGAGATGCTGGGGGTGCCTGGATGACTCAGATGGTTAAGCATCTGACTCTTGATTTCAGCTGAGGCTGTGATCTCAGGGTGGTGGGATCCAGCCCTGCGTTGGGCTCCAAGCTGAGTTCAGAGTTTGCTTATGATTCTCTCTCTCCCTCTCCCCTGCTAATGTGCACTCACACACAAAATCCATCTGCAGGATATTTTTAGCCTTTAGGCCAGCATCTTGCAATCTCCACAATGAGTTTAATTAATCTCTAAAATTAATTAATTAATTAAAAATAATAAAAAGAAAAGGAAGATGCTGCTGTTTGAACATAGGAGATAATCTCAGCTTGGTGGAACTTTAAATAAACATGGACAAAAGCATACAATAATTTAGGAAGTTTAATGAATATTATTAGCCTATTGTGTATTTACTAGCTGCTTTCATTTTATTTTTTCCTCTTACTTTGAAGTGTTTGGGAAAAATCAAGATCTGGAAAAACTCATTGTAGAGATTGCAAGATGCTGGCCTAAAGGCTGAAAATATCCTGCAGATGGATTTTGTTTGGCACATGTGATGTTAAAAAATAAAAACATTCATGATAAAAATGTCCAGAAAAATAGAATAGAGGGGAACTTCTTCAACTTGATAAAGAACATTTACAAAAACCTATAGCCAACATTATACTTAATGGTGAAAAATAGAATTCTTTGCACAATAGATCAGGAACAAGAAAAGGATGATTGCTCTTACCACTTTTTTAAAAAATTTAAAAAATTTTTATGTAAACATATAATGTAACCCCACCACCCTCTCCCAACACCCCTCTCCCCCACCCCCCTCAGTTTGTTTTATGACATTAAGAGTCTCTTTTGGTTTGTTTCCCTCCTGATCCCATCTTGTTTCATTTATTCTTTTCCTACCACCTTAACCCCCACCCCCATTGCATCTCCACTTCCTCATATCAGGGAGATCATATGATAGTTGTCTTTCTCCAATTGACTTATTTCACTAAGCATAATACCCTCTAGTTCCATCCATGTCATCGCAAATGACAAGATTTCATTTCTTTTGATGGCTGCATAGTATTCCATCGTGTATATATATACCACGTCTTCTTTATCCATTCATCTGTTGATGGACATCTAGGTTCTTTCCATAACTTGGCTATTGTGGACATTGCTGCTATAAACATTCGGGTGCACGTGCCCCCTCGGATCACTATGTTTTATCTTTAGGGTAAATACCCAATAGTGCAATTGCTGGGTCATAAGGTAGCTCTATTTTCAATTATTTGAGGAAGCTCTGTGCTGTTTTCCAGAGTGGTTGCACCAGCTTGCATTCCCACCAACAGTGTAGGAGGGTTCCCCTTTCTCTGCATCCTCGCCAGCATCTGCCATTTCCTGACTTGTTCATTTTAGCCATTCTGACTGGTGTGAGGTGGTATCTCATTGTGGTTTTGATTTGTATTTCCCTGATGCCCAGTGATGTGGAGCACTTTTTCATGTGTCTGTTGGCCATCTGGATGTCTTCTTTGCAGAAATGTCTGTTCATGTCCTCTGCCCATTTCTTGATTGGATTATTTGTTCTTTGGGTGTTGAGTTTGCTAAGCTCTTTGTAGATTTTGGATACTAGCCCTTTATCTGATATGTTGTTTGCAAATATCTTCTCTCATTCTGTCAGTTGTATTTTGGTTTTGTTAACTGTTTCCTTTGCTGTGCAAAAGCTTTTGATCTTGATGAAGTCCCAATAGTTCATTTTTTCCTTTGCTTCCCTTGCTTTTGGCATTATTCCTAGGAAGAAGTTGCTGCTCTTACCACTTTTATTCAACAGAGCACTGGTAGTTCTAGTTAGTGCAATAAGGCAAGAAAAGGAACTAAAAAAGCACACCGATTGGAAAAGAAGAAATATCATTGCCCCAATTTGCAGATGGTGTAATTGTCTATGTAGAGAGTTCAAAAGAACCTGCAAAAAACACTCTTAGAACTTACTAAGTTTAGTAAAGTCATAGGAAACAAGATAAACACACACAGAAAAATCGTAGTTCAGTACAGTAGCAATGAACATACAGACACTGGAATTAAAAGTACAATATCTTTTACAGTTGCTGAAAAAATACTTGGCAGTAAACCTAACAATGTATACAGGACGTAGGGACTGAAAAGTACAAAACATTGATGAAAAAAGTAAAAGAAGGTATAAATAAATGGAGATGTTGTATGTTCATGGATTGGAAGAGCTAACATACTAAAGATGTCAGACATTGAATTTTAATGCAATTCAAAATCCCAACATAAATTTTGAAGATATAGAAAAGATTAGTCAAAAATTGTATGGTAAGGCAGAGGGACTAGAATAGCTTATATACTTGAAAAGAATACCATAGGAGTAATCAGTCTATCCATTTTCAAGACTGCTTGTATAATTACAGTAATCAAGACTGTGTGATATGAGTGGGATAAACACATCAATAAACATGATAAAATAGAGAACCTAAAAATAGACTCACATAAATATTCCCAACTAGTTTTTGACAAAGGTGCAAAAGCAAATCATACCAGAGCAATAGACACAAAAAAGTGAACCCCAACCTGGGCCTTATATTTTATATAAAAATTAACTCAAAAATATAAATATGAATCTATAATAATCTTGGAAACAATAAAGGAAAAAAATCTCTGAAAACTAGATCTAGGCAAAAAGTCCTTAGGTTTGACACCAAAAGCATGATCTATAAATAGCAAATTGGATAAATTAGACTACATAAAAATTAAAAGCCTAATGTTCTGTGGAAGACTAAGAGAATGAAAGACAAGCTACAAACTGGCTGAAGATATTTTCAAACTACATTTCTTACAAAGGAGTAGTAACGAGAATATATGAAGGAGTCTCAAAACTCAATAGTTAAAAAAAAAACAAAAACAAAACATCAAACAAAAATAAAATCCAACTGAAGAATGAGCAAGAGACATAAAGAAACATGTATCAGAGAGGATACACAAATGGCAAAGAAACACACTGAAATATGGTTAACATCATTAGCCATTAGAAGATGCAAATTAAAACTACAATGAGATATTACTACAAACATGTTAAAAGGTGAAATAAAAAACAGTGACATCAAATGCTGACAAAAGTACAGAGAAATTGGCACACTCATACATTGCTGTCAGGAATGTAAAATGGTATAGCCATTATGGAAAACAGTTTGGCAGTTTCTTAAAAATCAAAACATGTAACTAGCATAGAACCCAGTAATTGCACTCCTGGGCATTTATCCCAGAGAAATGAAAACTTTTGGTTATACAAAAACATATACATGAATATTTATAGCAGCTGTATTCATAACAGCCAGAATTTTGAAACAATACAGATATGTTTAAATGGGTGAATGGTTAAACCAACTGTGGTAAATTCCTACCATGGAATAGTACTCAGCAATAAAAAAGAACAAAATATTGATAAATGTAACAATATTGATAACTCTCCAGAAAATAATCCAGAGTGAGTGGGAGAAAAACAATCTGGAAAGTTTATATACTGTGATTCTATTTTATTTTATTTTATTTTATTTTTTGTCTGAGAGAGGGAGAAAGAGCACATGTGCATGCACAAGCAGGGGGGCAGAGGAGGATGGAGAAGGACAAGCTGACTCCCCATGGAGCATGGAGCCCAACACAGGGCTCAATCTCATGACCCTGAAACCAAGAGTTGGATGCTCAACTGGCTGAGTCATCCAGGCGCCCCTACTGTGATTCTGTTTCTATAACATTTGTGAAATGACAAAATTTTGGAAATGGAGAACAGATTAGGGATTGCCAGAGATTCAGGAGAAGGTGGAAGAAGGAAGTAGTTGAAATTATAAAAAGGTGACTTGAGGGAGCCTTGTGGTGATGGAAATGTTCTGTATCCTGACTCTATCAATGTCAGCACTCTGGTTGTGGTGTTTTAATGTTATAAAATAGTCTCTCAAGATGCTACCTTTGTGGAAAACCCAGTAAAGTGTACATAGGATCATAGTATTGTTTGTATCATTTCTCACAACTGTGTATGAATCTATAATTATCTCAAGTTAAAGCTTCATTTTATCAGAACTTCTATGATTTTCAATCTAATTCATTAAATTAGTTCCCACTAATTTCAGTTTAATTTCAACTGGTTTCAATTTAATTTCAAACCTAATTAGTTTGCTTTATACTTTAAAAAAAAAAACCTGTCTGGCCCCTATAGGCATGAGAGAGAAAGTAAAAACGAATGGGATCTTGCTAATGAAATACACAGAAGAAATGTCATGTAGTGTTCCTCTATTAGGGACAGATGCATTCTTTTTAGAAGATTGGGTGAGTTTTAGCATTTAGAAACATTGTATTTTCATATCAATTCAGAGATCCATACTGGAGAATGGGGCCATAGATATTGTAACACATTATGCTTTGAAGATCTCTGCATGTATCTCCCCTTTATTAAATTCCCTGAGGGATGGGACCATGCCTTGTTTATTCTTTGTTTTCTTTTTCATCTACTTTCTTTCCTCCACCTAGCATAGAGGCTTAATATAGCAGTTAATAGGGGAGAGAAGAGATTTCTAAGTTGTTTAGTAACACAGAATGATCATAATACTAACCACAAATACCCAGGACCTAGTAACTACCTTTCTAACCATAATTTGCATGACTTCCTTTTGGGGGCCTAATGATTTAGCCAACCTGAATTGCTCCAGGCTGTACACATGTTAGGGAATTTTCTCAACTCCTTGCCTTTGCCCACACCTGTTCCCCTTTTCTGGTTCTCCCTTCTCCATCCCAACATGTCTGAATTCTATCACTCTTTCACTCTTCAGTTTAAAAGACCCCTCTTCCAAGAAGTCTTCCATGTTGCAAATACCATTTCACAGTTTGTATCTCTCATCAGTTTTAACCTTGTAGGAGCATTAGATTTGCCCTGTGCCACTTGGGGGCTGATCTTTCCTGATCCTTCTAGATCTTAGAGAAATGGGCTCAGTGTGCTGCCCGTAGCAGACAACATAAGAGAGAGTGCTCAGTCTAGCTTAATGGAGGCTCTTATGGTAGTCAAATAAAAATGATAGGAAGCTAGAAAGGAGAGTTGGTCAGAAGTAAGCAGGCGAAGTTAAAATGTTGCAAGGCTGATTTTGCCTGGCATTGGTAGAGATTAAACCCCTCACCACAGCCAGTTTCATTGTAAATCATGTAACAGACTTTGTAGAAATGCCAAGATAGTAGAAGTCGGCTTAAAACACTGAGCTCCAAGACATGCTTGACTTGAAACATTGTTTACTTTCTTCATTAGGACCTAAAGAGAAGCAAGGGCAAGGCAGTGGATAGCAATTACCTAATATCTTTGCAGAAAGAGAGATTTTTGAAAATGTGCTTTTCTCACTAACCCTTGAGGGGAAATGAGGTTTATTTATGGTGTCAGAAGAGAACAAGGCATTAATAGTAAAAGATTTTATATGACTTCATGTTTTTAGGAAAGTCATTTGTTTACAAATCCAACTCAATCAAACCCAAAGGTATTTAATATAGTCCAGATCTGAATGTCACCTGATTTTGCACCCAAATTTCAGACTAGAGGAAGTAATTATGATCAAGTGTATATGTTGATGTAAGAAGATAGAGATTATAAGTATTTCCTTACCACGGATGAAAATCTTAGAGTTAGGCCATCCTATAATCCAGGGAAAAAAATAGAAAAACAAAACACATTTCTTCTCTGTAGCTTTGACTAAAATTGTGTGGGGGCAATGGAACTGTCTAAAGTTACTTTACTATTTTATTTGATAGTCCAGAAAACAGTTTTTGACCAAGAAACAATTTTGTAAGTAAATCAAATAGGCTGAAGTTCAGTTAAATGAAAATAACTATGGTTAGTTTTATTTTTATTTGCTTGTCAATCCTTAAAGAGAGGAATCCTATCATTTAAAAAAACAACATCAGGATCTTAATTTGGTCAAAACTTTGTAGTTTTCAAAATATGTTTGCATGGTTTATTTTATTTGTTCCTTCTTTCAATAATCTCATGGTTTAAGCAGGGATTATTACCTCTGTTTTGGTCAAGAGCACACTAAGACCCAAACAAAATACCCCCCCCCCCAAATAGGATAATAGATTTTAGAACTGGAAGGAATCTCATGAGATTCTACATGTGGAAACATTATCATATGTAATATAATGTAGTCTTCTGGTTGAGCTGCCGTGCTTTAAGATTATGTGGAGTTATTCTCCTGATTTGAAGACAAGGCATCTGATATTTGACCAGTTTGTGTCTTGGCCAACATCACACGGCTGGACTTTGTAGCAGCAGCATACATAATGGGAAGTGGACAAGGGGGCTGCTTCCAGATTTTCCCTGCATCAGTTAAGGTCTGGTTCTAGGATATCTAGACTCACTTGCGTATCACGACTTCCTACCTGAATCTGTGGGAGATGCAACAAGAAAGAAAGCACACTGAATGTGAAGGGAAATAGTAATAAACTTGGCTGTCAAAATAGTGGTGAAATGTCATGGAAAAAAGTACAGTGTGCGTAATAGCAGGTAGCAAGGCCTTGCATGAGATCCCAAGGCTGGTGGGACACTGGATAGCTCATTCATTCATTAGGGGACTCTTCTATTGAAAATGTCAGCACCCTGAGAATTCTTGGAGTACTGACAAGTTAACATGGCTCACAGACAGCAGAGACTTATCATACAATCTCTTAGAGAACAGCTGGTCCAACAAGCTTAAGAATAAAGGAGGGGTAAAGTCTCCTGGAAAACTTCTAAAGCAGAAGTTCCTTCCTTGGAAAATAGAGCACGCAAGACAACAGATTTCTTCAGTGAATTTCAACTTTATTTTAAGAACAGAACCATCTAGTAAGACTTGCACGTAGTGTTTTCTTTCTACCATAACAATTGTGTTAAGAATATTGGAAGGAGTTACCTTATGCTTTGGATTGGGTGAGCCCTCTCAAGGGTCCTTTTCAAATTCATAAGCTGTAGTTTTGGGAGTCATTTAACAGAAAGCTTTTGTAGGAGCTGCAGTCAATTGCATGCCAGTAGATTGTTACCATTCTTCTCTGCTGATTATTGTTTTGGTAACAATAAAGTGACAGACTAATTTCAAGGGCTATTTGTACTTTATCTTTATCTTGGTTCCAAGAAAGTAGCCAGCCCTTTGTGTTCTCTCATCTCAGGGGTCTTAGAAGTTGCTTGGAGACCCCTCTGGGAAGGGATTATGCTACATTTGTTCAGAGAGAAAGGAAAGCATGCTGGCAAGGTGGAGATAGTGGGTGATTTGGGAAAGGGAAAACTATTACCAAAGCTGGAGACAAGTGTGAACAGCATCCTGGCTCCTCACAGTGCTGCCAGGACCCTGGCAGGGAAGACTTCATGGATTACCTGGGCAGCTCTGCCTCCAGATGCAGAGCCCCTAGCTGAGGCAAAACCACATGTCCCAGCTTGGCCCAAAGTGCAGAACCATCTGTCTTTATGAAGCTTGGAGCTTAAACACAATTGCAGAGTGGTATGGACCAAAGATGAGAGGGCTCTCTCCAAATTTGAGAACCAGGGGAAGTCCCCTGGTACCTCTGAATGATCCTAGGAGAAATGGAAGGGAACACCAGTAACAACAGAAATCGAATTTCTTACCATTCAGTGGCACCTGGTACAGATTACATTTGATATTGAGAAATAAATGTGACATCAAGTCAATCTGTTAATAAAACAGCATCTGTATAGTTCTTAAAAGTTTAAAGTATGAAAAAAAAAGTTTAAAGTATGCCTCCTTGCTATCTCATTGTGTCCTAATAACTCTGTAAAGGGGTTAATGTGGTTATGTTCACTTTATAAGTGATTTTCCCAAGGTCTCAGAGCTTATAACTGGCAGCCCAGCCCACTCGCAAAAGGGGATCCCCTAGCTTCTGGTCTAAGCTGTGTTGTTGTCCCCCCTCCTTCATCTGCATTTATGGCATTAATTAGCTACAACATGTTGGCCACTATGTAAGGCATGAGGATCCAGAAGCCAATAAGACATGGTCACTGCCCTCAAGGAATCTTAGCCTTGAAGAACTCCTGGGGAAAAATGGGAGTGGGGGGCACTGTGTGGGGAGCTGGAAGATGAGGCTACATAGGAAGCCAGGAACCAGATGATGGATGTGTTCTGAGCTTTTATTCCAGAAACTGAAACGCCATTATAGAGTTTGACTTTTTAATTTCTTTTTAAATTATAGAAGTCACTGAATGGTTAATAAACCAATTTAATAAGTATTCTAAAGTGCCAGATCCTGTGTGGTGCTGAGGACAAGATGGGTATGGGTCTGGGCCTCGAGGAAATTTATACTCTGTCAGAAAGAGATAGATAAAACCCATTTTAGAAGTAAACATAGGAAATTAATTATGGACTGTGATGATGGCATGCCATGAAGAAAATAAACAGCGTCCTGGGATAAGGAGAAATGAGTAATCTGAGGTGTATTTTAAAGAAAGAAAATCTCTTCCTCTAGGCCCCACCTCCATTTACCCCATAGTAATATCCTTTAATGTCTTTCTTCTAAAATAAATGTATGCAAATATATATGACTGCTTAATTTTTATAAATATAGAATAATGCTATACATATTACTTCATACCCTGCTTTTCTTTTTAATAATACATTATGGATACCTTTCACAATAATATATTTAGATCTGATTCATTCTTTTAAATTAGTGCATAATATTGTTCCATAATATGAATGTACTTTGGCTCCTGTATTGATGGTCATTCAGATCGTTTCCAGTTTTTCTGCTGTTGCAAATAGTATGTAGTAAACACTTAAAATTTTTTTAATTTAAATTGAAATATAGATGGCATCCAGTATTATTTTCAAGTGTGTAACATAGTGATTTGACGATTATGTACATTATGAAATGATCACCATTGTGAGTCTAGTTGGCACGTATCACCATATAAAGTTATTGCAGGGGCACCTGGGTGGCTCAGTGGGTTAAAGCCTCTGCCTTCAGCTCAGGTCATGATCCCAGGGTCCTGGGATTGAGCCCCGAATTGGGCTCTCTGCTCGGCAGGGAGCCTGCTTCTCCCTCTCTCTCTGCCTGCCTCTTTGCCTACTTGTGATCTCTGTCTGTCAAATAAATAAAAATAAAATAAAAAAATAAAGTTATTGCAGTATTATTGACTATATTCCCTATGTTATGCTTTTCATCCCTGTGACTTATTTATTTTATGACTGAAAGTTTATACTTCTTCTTCTTTTTTTTTTTTTTGTCAGAGAGAGAGCGAGCACAGGCAGACAGAGTGGCAGGCAGGGGCAGAGGGAGAAGCAGGCTCCCTGGTGAGCAAGGAGCCCAATGTGGGACTCAATCCCAGGACGCTGGGATCATGACCTGAGCCGAAGGCAGCCGCTTAACCAACTGAGCCACCCAGGCATCCCTGAAAGTTTATACTTCTTAAGCCCCTTCACCTATGTTCCACATTCCCCATCCCTTCCCCTCTGGCAACCACCAGGTTTCTGTATTTAGGAGTATGTTTCTATTTGTTTGTTTTGTTTTTGTTTTCATACTGATATCCTTACATATTGATGCTTCTCTTTTTATTGCAAAGAGACCTAGATGGGATACCTGGTCTCAAGGTTCTATTCCTTTTAAAATTTGTATGCTGTCAGACTATTCTTCACAAAGGTTGTGGCTATATATATGAGTCTAAGTCCTTTTGCCACTCTTAAAAGTGAAAAAATAGAATCTCACTCTTTTGATTTATGTTTGTTTGACAACTAGAGCTCATGAAGATTTCAAAGGTTCATTGACCATTTCCTAATGGATGGAAGGCCTGCTCATAGTCTCTGCCCATCCTTCTGTTGCACTGTTTCTTTTCACCAATATATGGGCACTTCATGTATGTGAGGGGTTTTAACTCTTTACCACACATGCTGTATATATTTCCTCCCATTTTGTCATTTGCCTTTTGACTTTGTTTTGGCATCACTGAAGGGTTTTAAGCAGGGTAGTAATCAGACTGTATTTAAGATTTTGGATGCTCATTTTGTGAAGACATGGAGGGCTAACTGGAAGGAACAAGATTAGGCAGCAGGGCACCTATTGGGAGTTTGCAGGCAAATGTGAGCAACTCTATTCAGTGACAGTGGGAAAGGAAAGGGAAAAATAGATTTGAGACTACAAGGAGATGAACCCTATATGCTGCTGAAACTAATTGGTTGGGGTTGTGAGGGCAATTGAGGTTGACTTTCAGGTTTCTGAAGCAGAGGAGTGGCAGTGTTTGGGTGCCATTTTCTGAGAGGACAACAGGGCACACGTGAAAGTAGAGGTACATAGTTTGGATTCAGATAGGATTTGGGATGTCTAAGGAATGTTTAGTAGGAGAGTTGGTCTCCTGTTCTCCACAGGAGAATGGTCTGGGCTGAGGAGTGGTGCCAGGATTTGGTAATACACAGGTGGTGCCTAACTTAGACATGTGAGTGAGGGAACTGCTGTGAGTAATGGGGACTCTGAGATGCATAGAAGTCTGAGAAGGAACCCCATGAAATGGCCATATTCAAAGGGATCACTGGGAAAAGGAGCTAAAAATAGAGACTGTTTCTTATCTTTAGGCCCCAGAATCCAGCCTGTACTCACCAGGGACAGAGTTACCTTCAGCAGGCTCTTTCTTGACCTTAACAAGGGGTGTCTCCACTTGGAGAAGAGGGCTGTGTGGTAGTCATGTCTCCTCTTGAAGACAGTCCTCTCACTTCTCTTCTTTCCTCCACTGCAGCCTGGGTGAGATCCAGAGATTCTCACCAGTCCTCTCCCACTGAAGGACGTAGGCCTGCAGTCTCACTGTGGCCACTCTGATTCTCCTGGCTTCCAGCCAGGAAATCAACACACCCCACTGGGTCCCACTTCTTTCACATTCTCCAGAGGACCTAGGTCTTTCTCTGACTTCCCCTGCAGAGCTCAATTTACCATCTCAGTGAAAGGTGGTGGAATCTTTCACTAGCTCACTACAGCTTAATTTATGCCAAGGAAGTGAAATGAATTCTCCTTAACAAAGTTCCAGTGAATGAGCTCACCCCACATTTGGTTTTTGCTTTAAAAGACCACTCCGAGATTTGGCCCGTCCTCCAAATACCAGAAAACTGACTCCTGCCCATATGGAAATATTTGTTGTGTAAACTAGATTGATATGCAGCAATTTTAAAAGTTACTTTTACCAAGTTTTATCCATTGGGATTAGAGGAGTTCCAGGTGACACAGAAAGAGAAAACTTTAGTGTTTGTTGCAGTTGATAGTGACACAGTTTACAGAAGGACTTGTGAATGTAGACATGATCTAAGAAGCCAACGTTTATGGAAGAACAACACACACTATGTAAAACACCTGGTCTCTTAAACAGGAACCTGATACTTTCTCAGTTGTCCAAATGTGACTTGGCCATTAACTCATAGTCTCTGGCTCAGTGGCTGTTTGTCTCTTCACTTTGATGCATTGTAAGTTTGGCACAAATCTAGGGCCATCCATAGTTTAAAACTACCATGGCAAATGAGTCATAACCATTGAATGTTATGGTTGGCAGGGGCTTTAGAGACCATCTAGGCCAACCCCCTCATTTTTCAGATGAGGAGACTGAGAGCGAAAACTTGTCTGTGATCCCATGACTAGCTTACATAACTGGATTTTGCACAGGTTCCCTGATCTCCAGTCCTCTGCAGTTAGTCAGTTAGTACACCTCCATGCTGTTACTCAGTGGCAGTTAGGAAGGGCTAGCTTATGACTCCTGTTCTCCACCTGTTCCTCCTAACCTCCAGTGCCTCCAAATCAACATGCAAGTAAAACAACTGTCCTTGCTAAGAAAATTCAGCCTTAGACAAGGCTTCTGACTTCCTGTCCAAACAGATGGACACTTCTAAGAAAGTGTCTTCTATGTAGAAATTTTGGAGCCACCACTGACTTTGACCATGAGCATTTGGGTGATGATCTGAATCAGAGCATACAGCTATCCACAGTTTCGTTCTACTTTCTTCAACTCTCTTTTTATACCTGGCTCCAGTGATGACGTATATAGTATATGTCTTACAGGAGATCACTTATTGGAGATCATTTTTTTTTTAAGATTTTATTTATTTATTTGACAGAGAGAGAGCAAGCAAGCACAGGCAGACAGAGTGGCAGGCAGAGGCAGAGGGAGAAGCAGGCTCCCTGCCAAGCAAGGAGCCCGATGTGGGACTCGATCCCAGGACCCTGGGATCATGACCTGAGCCGAAGGCAGCTGCTTAACCAACTGAGCCACCCAGGCGTCCCTGGAGATCATTTTTAAAAAATCACTTATAGGAGTGATCACTTACAGGAGATCATTTTTTAAAAAATCTCTTTCTTCTCTATATTAAACTAATTATTCAGCTGAATGATAATTGAAAAGAGACACAGTAAAATTTTTATTTCATGTTGTATGTGTATATAATCATGCTAGCCAATTAAATAAGAAACCAAATATTGTAGTACCAAAAAGGAAAAAGTAATAGATTAATACTTTTAATTACTTTTTAAAGATTTATTTATTTATTTGAGAGAGAGAGTGTGGGGGGGTGGGTAGGTAGTTAGTAGGTAGTGGGGAGGAGGAGAGGGAGAGACAGAATTCCAAGCAGACTCCCTGCTGAGCATGGCTTGATCTCAGGGCCCTGAGATAATGACCTGAGCCAAAACCAATATTCTAACACTTAACCTACTGAGCCACACAAGCACCCTAATACTTTTAATTATACTAACATATTTTTGTGGTGAAAAGAAAAATTCTTATACCTACATTGTTCTAAAACTATAATGAATAATATTTATTATTATAATATAGTATATGTATATATGTATATAATATAGTATATTATATACACAGAATATATACTATATATAATATGGTATAATATAATATATAACATATATTATATACTATATTATACATATATGTGTATAATGTATATTTTATTTATA
>ML111373.1:32325-49074 GCA_003697995.1 Taxidea taxus jeffersonii
CCACACTAATTATGACCAATCCCTACTGCCAAATGAATTAATGGGATATGGATTCAAAAGAAAATCTTTGAAAACTCTGCTGCATGCTGTGTATCAATAGACTTCTCAGCACATTTTCATGCCTTTAAAAAAATGTTGCTGTGAAATTATGTAGCTGTGAAATTATGTAATCTGCATTTGTGTAACCTTTGTTACTTGAATCTGAACTAAGAGAATGTTCTATTTTGCCAAAAACTCCCAGCTAGCTTAAATGCAATGAAATAACACCCATGATTAACACTGTATGTGCTATGAGAAACTTAATGTTCAGCAGCCCAAAGTCTAAGCCTATGGTTTTGTTGGAGTCTTGTGTGCTTATGTGTACAGCAACATCCCATTTACTTATTATTTTTAAAATTTTAATTCCAGTAGAACTAACATACCGTGTTATATTTATTTCAGGTGTATAATATAGTGATTCAACACTTCTATACATTCTATATATTACTCAGTGCTCATTGTGATAACTATACTTTTAATTCCCTTCATCTGTTTAACCCGTTCTCCCATCCACCTTCTCTTTGGGAACCACCAGTTTGTTCTCTATATTTAAGAGTCTGTATTTTTGCTTCTTTGTTTTGTTTGAATTCCACATATGAGTGAAATCCTATGGTATGTCTCTTTCTCTGACTTATTTAACTTAGCATTATGCCCTCTATATCTGTCCATTTTGTTGCAAATGGCAAGATTTCATTCTTTTTTATGGCGAATATTCCTATATATCATATCTTTATCCATTCATCTATCAATGAACACTTTAGTTGTTCCCATAATTTGGCTATTGCAAATAATGCTGCAATAAACATAAGGCTGCATATATCTTTTGGAATTAGTGTTTTCATATTCTTTGGATAAAACTCAGTGGTGGAATTACTGGGTGATATTGTAATTCTATTTAATTTTTTTTGTGGAACCTCCATACTGTTTTCCACATTGGCTGTCCCAGTTTGCATTCTCACCAATAGTGCACAAGGGTTCCATCTTCTTTTGTTTGTTTGCCAGCACTTGTTGTTTCTTGTATTTTTGATTGTAGCCATTCTGATAGGTGTGAGGTGATATCTTATTGTGATTTGGATTTATGTTTCTATGATAATGAATGATGTTGAGCATCTTTTCATGTGTCTGTTTGCTATCTGTATGTCTTCTTTGAAGAAGTGTCTGTTCATGTCTTCTGCCCATTTTTTAATTGGATTATTTGTTTTTTGGTGGGGAGTTGTATAAATTCTTTATTTATTTTGGTTACTAACCCCTTATTGGATATATCATTTGCAAGTATATCCTCCGATTCAGTAGTTTGTCTTTTATTTTTGTTGATTGATTCCTTTGCTGTGTAGAAGCTTTTTATTTTGATGCAGTCCCAATCATTTATGTTTGTTTTTGTTTCCCATGCCATAGGAGACACATATCTATAAAAATATAGCTGTGGCTGATGTCAGAAAAATTACTGCCTGTGCTCTCCTCTAGGATTTTTATGGTTTCAGGTCTCACATTTAGGTCTTTATTCCATTTTGAGTTTATTTTTGTATATTTTGTGAAAAGTGGTCCAGTTTCATTCTTTTGCATGTAACTTTCCAGTTTTCCCAACCATTTGTTGGAGAGAATACTTTTTTTCCCATTGCATATTCTTCCCTCTTTTGTCAAAGATTAATTAATCATATAATCATGGGTTTATTTCTGGGCTCTCTATTCAGTTTCATTGACCTGTGTGTCTGTTTTTGTGCCATTACCATACTGTTTTGATTACTATAGCTTTGTAGTATAGATACTATTAAAATCTGGGATTGTGCTATCTCCAGTTTAGTTCCTCTTTTTCATGATTGCTTGGCTTTTTGGGTCTTCTGTGTTCCATACAAATTTTAGAATTATTTGTTTAGTTCTGTGAAAAATGCTGTTGGTATTTTGGTAGGGGTTGGGTTAAATTTATAGATTGCTTCCAGTAATATGGACATTTTAATATTTTTTCTTCTAATCCATAAACATGGAATATCTTTCCATTTGTTTGCATAATCTTCAACTTCTCTCATCAGTGTTTTATAGTTTTCAGAGTGCAGGTCTTTTATCTCCTTGTTTAAGTTTATTCCTTATTTTATTATTTTTCATGCAATTATAAATGGGATTATACTCTTAATTTCTCTTTTTGTTACTTGTTATTAGTGTTTAGAAATGCAATGGGTTTCTGTATATTGTTTTTTACCCTGTGACCCAGCTGAATTCATTTATCAGTTCCAGTCATTTTTTGGTGGGTCTTCAGGGTTTTCTATATACAGTATCATGTTATTTGCAAATAGTGAAAGTTTTTCTTCTTCCTTACCAATTTGGATGCCTTTTATTTCTTTTTCTTTTCTTTTTTTTTTTTACTTTATTTAAGCTTTATTTAAACATATAATGTAACCCCACCACCCTCACCCAACCCCTCTTCCCCCCACCCCCCTCAGTTTGTTTTATGACATTAAGAGTCTCTTTTGGTTTTTCTCCCTCCCGATCCCATCTTCTTTCATTTTTACCTTTCCTACCACCTTAACTCCCACCCCCGTTGCATCTCCACTTCCTCATATCAGGGAGATCATGTGGTAGTTGTCTTTCTCCAGTTGACTTATTTCGCTAAGCATAATACGCCAAAGGCAAGGGAAGCAAGGGAAAAAATGAACTATTGGGACTTCATCAAGATCAAAAGCTTTTGCCCAGCAAAGGAAACAGTCAACAAAACCAAAAGACAACTGACAGAGTGGGAAAAGATATTTGCAAATGACATATCAGATAAAGGGCTAGTATCTAAAATCTACAAAGAGCTTAGCAAACTCAACACCCAAAGAACAAATAATCCAATCAAGAAATGGGCAGAGGACATGAACAGACATTTCTGCAAAGAAGACATCCAGATGGCCAACAGACACATGAAAAAGTGCTCCATATCACTGGGCATCAAGGAAATACAAATCTTTTTCTTTTTTTTTTAAGATTTTATTTGTTTATTTGTCAGATAGAGAGAGAGCGCAGGTGCGAGCACAGGCAGACAGAGAGGCAGGCAGAGGCAGAGGGAGAAGCAGGCTCCCTGCTGAGCAAGGAGCCCGATATGGGACTTGATCCCAGGACACTGGGATCATGACCTGAGCCCAAGGCAGCCGCTTAACCAACTGAGCCACCCAGGCGTCCCTTATTTCTTTTTCTTATCTAATTGCTGTGGCTATGACTTCTAGTATCATGTGGAATAAAAGTAGTGAGAGTGGACATCCTTGTGTTCTTATCTTAAGTGAAAAGGTTTCATTTTTTCACCAATGTGTATGATGTTATCTGTGGATATTTTATATAAGGCCTTTATTGTGTTGAGGTATGTTCCTTTAAACCCACTTTGTTGAGGATTTTTGCATCTGTGTTTATCAGAGATATTAGCCTGTAGCTTTTTTTTTTTTTTTTTTTTTGTGGTGTCTTTATCTGGTTGTGGTAATGCTGGTCTCATAGATTGAATTTGGAAGATCTCCTTCCTCTTCTTCTCTCTCTTCCTTCTTCTCCTTTTTTTGGAATAGTTTGAGAAGTATAGGTATTGACTCTTTAATGTTTGGTATAATTCAGCTGTGAAGCCTTCTGGTCCTGTACTTTGTTGGGAGTTTTTTGACTGCTGATTCAATTTCATTGCTGTTGGTTGTTCTGTTCAAGTGTTCTATGTCTTCCTGATATAGTTTTGGGAGGTTATGTTTCTAGGAATTTATCCATTTTTTTTCCTAGGTTGTCCAATTTGTTGACCTATGATGTTTTATGATATTCTCTTATAATCCTTTGTATTCTGTGGCATCAATTGTTATTTCTCCTCTTTTGTTTTTGATTTTGTGTCCTCTCTCTCCTTCTCTCCCTCTCTCTTTCTTTTTGGATGAGTCTGGCTAAAGGTTTATCAGTTTTGTTGATCTTTTCAAAGAACCAGCTCTTGGTTTCATTGATCTGTTTTTAGTTCTTATTTCATTTACTTCTGCTCTGATCTTTATTATTTCCTTCCTTCTACTGGTTTTGGGTTTCGTTTGTTTTTTTTTTTTCTAGCATCTTCAGGTATAAAGTTAAATTGAGATTTTTCTTGTTTCTTGAGGTAGGACTATATTGCCTTAAACTCCCCTTTTAGAACAGATTTGGCTGTACTCCAAAGATTTTGAGCCATTTTGTTTTTATTTTCATTTATTTCCGTGTATTTTTAATTTCCTCTTTGAATTTGTCATTGAATCATTCATTGTTTGGTGGCATGTTATTTAATTTCCATGTATTTGTGTTCTTTCCACATGTTTTCTATGGTTGATTTCTAGTTTCATAGTATTGTGGTTGGAAAAGGTGCATGGTATCACTTCGATCCTTTTCACTTGTTGAGATTTGTTTTGTGGCCTAACATGTGATCTCTTCTGGAGAATGTTCCACTTGCTCTTGAAAAGAATGTGTATTCTGCTGTTTTAGGATGGAATGTTTTGAATAAATCTGTTAGATCAATCTAGACCAATATGTCATTCAAAAAGCCATTGTTTCCTTGTTGTTTTTCTGTTTGGATGATCTATCCATTGGTTTAAGTGGGGTGTTAAAGTCTCCCTACTATTATTGTATTACTATTGACTACTTCTTGTATATTTATTATTAGCTGAATTATGTATTTGGGTGCTCCCATGTTGGGTGCATAAATATGTACAATTGTTATGCTTTTTTGTTTGATTCCATTATGATTACGTAGTGTCCTTCTTTGACTCTTGTTATAGTCTTTGTTTTAAAGTCTATTTTGTTCAATGTAAGTATTGCTACTCCAGCTTTCTTTTAATTTTCTTTAAATGCTTTCCATCTTTTCACTCTATCTGAATGTATCTTTCAGTCTGAAATGGTTCTCTTGTAGGCAGTATATAGATGTGTCTTCCTTTTTATTTTTTTATCCATTCCAACCACCCCATGTCTTTTAATTGGGAAGTTTAGTCCATTTACATCAAAGCGATTATTGATAGTTATGTACTTATTGCTGTTTTGTTACTCATTTTATGGTTGTTTTTGTAGTTCTTTGTTCCTTCTCTTGCTCTCTTCTCTCATGGTTTGTTGGCTTTTCTTTAGTGATATACTTGGATTCCTTTCTCTTTATTGCTTGCTTATCTATCGCCAGTTTTTGATTTGTGGTTACCATTAGGTTTATATATAACATATTATGCATGTGGCAGTCTATATTAATTTGCTTGTCACTTAAGTTTGAACCCATTTGAAAAGCACTCCATTGTTACCCCCCCCCCCACATTTTAGGTATATGGTGTCATACCTTACATCCTTTTATTTTGTGAAACCCTTGCCTGATTTTTATAGATACACGTAATTTTACAGCTTTGGCACTTCTTACCTTTTTTTTTTTTTCTTTTTTCTTAACTCCTTCTTGTTGTCTTTCCTTTCCACTCAAAGAGTCCCCTTTAAGATTTCTTCCAAGGCTGGTTTAGTGGTGATGAATCCTTTAACTTTTGTCTGCTGGGAAACTCTTTATCTCTCCTTCTATTTTGAGTACTAGCCTTGCTGGATAGAGTATTCTTGGTCACAGATTTCTTTCATTTAGCACTTTGACTATATTAAGCCAGTCTCTTCTGGCTGCAAAGTTTCTGATGAAAAATCAACTGATAGCCTTATGGGCTTTCCCCTGTATGTAACTCTTTCCTTTTTCTTGGTGCTTTAAAAATTCTCTCCTTATCACCACTTTTTGCCATTTTAATTAGTATGTCTTGGTGTGGACCTCCTTAGGTTAATTTTTTGGGGGACTCTGTGCCTTCTGGGTCTGGATTTCTGTTTTCTTCCCCAGACTTGGGAGATTTTTAGCTATTATTTCTTCAAATAAATTGCCACCTTTTCTCTCTCTTCTCCTTTTGGGATCCCTATTATGCAAATGTTATGATGCTTGATCAAGTTGCAGAGTTCCCATAACTTATTCTCATTTTTTACTAGTCTTTTTCTCTTTCCTGTTCAGTTTGATTGCTTTCCATTTCTCTGTTCTCCAGCTTGCTGATCTGTTTTTCTGCTTCCTCTAGTCTACTATTCATTCCTTCTATTTTTGTGTATTTTAAATTCTGTTATTGAGTTCTTCATCTCTGATTGGTTCTTTTTTGTTTTTTATGTCTTTATTGAGGGTATCACCGAGGTCCTCTACTGTTTCCTCAAGTCCAGTGAGTATCTTTATTATCATTACTTTAAATTCTATATCAGGCATGTTATGTATTTCCACTTCATTTAGCTATCTTGCTGGGACTTGTCCTCTTCTTTCATTGGGGACATATACCTCTGTTTCCTAATTTGCTTAACTTGCTGTGTCTGTTTCTGTGTGTTAGAAAAGTCAGTTATGTCTCCTTCTCTTGAAAGGAGTGGCCTTATGGGGCACTTGTGTGGCTTAGTCAGTTGAGCATCTGACTCTTCATTTTAGTTCAGATTATGATCTCAGGGTTAGGAGATTGAGCCCTGCCTTGTGTTCCATGCTTTACAGGGAGTCTGCTTGAGATTTTCTCTCCCTCTGCCCCTCCACCAACTTGCACATGCATTCTCGCTCTAGAATAAATAATCTTTAAAAAGAGAGAAATAAATAAATAAATAAATAAATGGCCTTATGAAGAAGAGGCCATGTAATGCCCTTCAGTGCAGTGTCCCCTGTTTATCAGAATATGGCACTTCAGAGGTGTCTCCTGTGTGTGTTATATGTGTCCTATGGTTATGGGCTGAGGCATGCTTGCCTTCAGTCCAGTTGGCTGCAGTTGCTTTTTGCCTGTTATGGGCAGTATTGTTAGTGGGCCAGTCTGGGGCTGCCTTATGCTTGAGTTGGATCAGACCGTATGTTTGCCAGAGCTGCAGTCTCACTATACTGTAGGGTGTTCTCCCTGTGTTATCTCATGAGACATTTTTGTTCATGGGTTGGACCTGTAGTCAGACCCGATTATCTGCCCATAGCCCACTGCTGGGGCTACAGTCAAACTCACATCTATTGTATTCTTCCCTTATCCCTGGGGCAGGAGTCACTTTGGAGGTGGTGCTGACCCCTGTTGGGGCTGCTTGTACACTGCCATGTTTGTTGTGCTGCTTTGGATGGACTCCTGTTGAGGGTGTGCTGGGGATGGGTCCACAGATGAATGTGGGTTGGAATTGTTTTGTTAGGAAAGTTTATGCTTGTATGCTATAGGTAGGGACCTGTAGCTGATTTTGAAAACTTTTGCTAAGGCCAGGTTGGGGGTGAGATCTGGTCAGCAGAGGAGCATGGAATGAGCTGGTTTGTTAACTAGCCAGGGAGAGAGTGTTGGTACTGTTCTCACAGGTGTTTATATGTCTAGGCTGGAGGCTTGGGGAGGGAAATGGTACCTGCCATCTCTTTTGTTTTTGGAGATTTCTCCCAAAGATCCCTGCCCCTCCTGCACATGCTCTGAGATTAGTAAACAAATCCCTCTCTTGTATCCCCTATATGTTTTTTCAAATTGATGCTTCTATGCTTTATCTCAGTGGGGCTGTTTGTTAGCCTGTCAATTTAAGGGAGAGGATTCAGTTTCTTATTGCCTTTCAGATCTCCCAGAGCTGAGCCCACTGATTTTTAAAGTTCCAGGTGTTAAGCCCTACTGATTGTAAGAACTTGCAAAGTTAACCCCCTTTGGGTTTAAACCAAATGTTATGTGGATTCACCTTTCTAGTGTTGAGGGTCCCCTGTGCCTGTGGTACCTGGTATGGGGTCTGCTTCTCTCCCCTCTTCACTCCTGCAATATTCTTCCTTCCCAAGTGTAGTCCTATGGGTCATTTTGGCTCCTGACTGTGTCTTTGTCCTTGGTCTCTTCTCACATTTAGCTGTGGAGAGTCTGTTCTGCCAGTCTTTAGGTCATTTTCTTTTTTGCTTACACTGATGTGGATGTTATCTAGGTGTATCTATGAGGTGAGACTAGGATCTTCCTACTCTGCCATCTTCCCTGGAAGTCTTATTGTTTATTTTTAAGAGAGTACTCACATGACAGTGAGGCAGTCACTCTAGATTTATACAGAGCTTTTATGGAGACTAGTCAGTGTGAACAAACTAAGTTGCTCCTCCACTTTACCAGTAGGTTTATTAAATCATTATCTGGGAGAAATACTGACTGGGCAAGTTACAGTGGAGTGAAACACCTGGTTGGAAGGTCTGGGCTAGGAAATATTGCTCCTAGTGACCTTATTTCAATTCAAGGTTAGTTGTTAAAGTAATTTTAGAAATCTAGAATTAATTATTTTGAAAGGAAAGAGCAAACTCGGGGTTTGGTTTCTATCCAAGGTATCACCCTGGAGGGATTCCCCACATGGCGGACCAATTTCAATTCCCGAGTTTAACAAAGCAGCAAGAGAAATTAAACAGGGAGTCTGCCACACTGTACTCCCACGCTCTGGGCATGATTTTCAAACATCCCATTTTATCCATTAATTGGGTGATGAAGAAGAGGCGAAGTCAACTGCTTGGGACAAGCAGATGTATGCAAAGGGCTGACGGGGGGTGTCGGGGCACTTGGTATATAATAGTATAGGACAGTTCATTTTTCCACAAATGAAAAAATGATGAAATGATAAAAGATGAGAGACTGGATTCTAAGAAACAAACAGGGTTATGGAGGGGGTTGAGGTGGGGGGAGGGGTGAGCCTGCTGGTGGGTACATATTGCATGGAGCACTGGGTGTGGTGCATAAACAATGAATCTTGGAACATGAAAAGAATAAAATTAAGATGTTAAAAAATAAAGATAAAAAATAAAAAGTTGAAAATAGAAAAAAAAAAGAAAAAATTCTATGTATGCTCTTTCCCTTGACATGAGAATGAAGTGATTTCCATTTAGGAGTGGTTTTGCAGGTCATATAGAGAATAGATGTACAGTGCCAACTGGAAGCAACATTGTAAAACCAGTTAAATATACTTTCAGACATCATACAGATGTCTCAAAGAGTGAGACAGAGCTCTGATGTTCAGAATTTAGACTACTTTTGAAGTTGTTTGTATTGTTTGAAGATCTTCATTTCTACTTAGGTGCTTTTTCTGCAATTAGAGGGCTCTAACACCAGATGGCACCTTTGTTATAATCATAAGGCCTCTGGACCTCTCATCCAATAATGAGTACCTGTACAGGAGTACATTTATGTGTATAAATATAAGTGTATAAATGTATAAGTATATACATATTACTGTATTCTTATATGTGTGAGTGTACTTTATATATATGTGGTGCCTTTACAAAATTTAAACATGGTTGCAATAGAACATAGACTCTGAATCTTGACTGCCTAAAATCAAAGCCAAGCTCTGTTACCTACCAGCCTTGATTTCCAGCAAGTTATATAGCCTATCTATGCTTCAGTGTCCTCATTGGTAAAATGATGTTAATAACAATATTGCCTATTTCATAGAGTTGTTGTAAGTTAATATATGTAATGAGTTAATTTTTAAATGAGTTATATATTTAAATATTTAAGATAATTTCTTGTATATAAGTGGCAAAAAAGTGTTAACACTTACTAAATAATTTATTCAAAAATTTATCTGTGATTATCCTTGCAACAATGATTTCACTTCTCCCTGTTGTGTGGCAGCCATATAGTATGGGAAAGGGTTTAACCCACCACCAACTACAAGTGAAGGACCTAACTTATGTAGTATAATCAGGAAGGTTCCTTTTGCCATAGTGACAAGTCCAAGTAATCCAGACACAAGTCAATCAATATATGGCATTTTTCTCGAATATTTTACTTTGTGAGGGTATAGGAAAGGGTGTGACTGTGGTTAGATCAACAAAATGAGAGCGGAGGTTTTAGGAGGAAATAAGGTCTCTTGTGATGTGTGGATGCAAATCCTGGAGTCACTGAAGTTCCTGGTACCACAAGGGAAAGCAAACTGAAGATGCTATTGATCTCACAGGAAGGAGAACAAAAAAACCAAAAGAAGCCAGTTCTTGAGTACCTCACAGAGCTGGTGGGTCAAACCAATCTTGAGGCTTGCCCTACCTCTGAGACCAATAAATCCCTGTTATTTTTTAGGCCAGTTTGACTTTGTCTTTCTCATGGAGTCCTAATTGATACAAGGTCAAAATGCATATTTTTATTTTTAAAATGGCTCAGCAAGGTTATTATTAGGAATTGTCATTCCTGTGTGATGTTCTCTTATATGAAAATATAAAATAATGCAAAATTAAAAATATTGGCCTCTTGTTACCACACTAGTCCTTACCTACCATGTATGTTCTTCCTTCTTCCCTCTTTCTACATTAGGCCTCAGAGAACATGCTTTGGTTCTTTGAGCTTACCTGTTTAATTCAGTATTGAAATAACTCTATTTATCTTACCATAGATCTGTGCATGAGTTTATAACTAGAGTCCCTGGTACTGTAGCTTCCTCAAATCTAGCTATAGCTTGTTTCTAAGTCCTTCCTTCTCATGGCTAGAATAAAATTCCAGAAAGGTAGGGGAAGTGAAGGAAAAACATAGTGCAGTCTTCTCTAAAGAAAGACATAGTACAGGGGCACCTGGGTGGCTCAGTCAGTTAAGCATCTGATTCTTGATTGCAGCTCAGGCCATGATCTCAGGGTTGTGGAATCGAGCCCCACATTGGGGCCCATGCTGGGTGAGGAGCCTGCTTAAAATTCTCTCCCTTGCTCTCCCTCTGTCTCTTTCCACACTCTTAAAAAAAAAAAGTCATAATAGAGCTTTTTTTCAAAGTAGAAAACCAGTTCTATCAGATAATAGTTAAAAACCAAACATAAAGAGTCTATGGTCAAATCAGTGAGAAAATACTGCACTTAGTGAAAATAAACATGATTTTTAGTTGTAATGCCTTTCTGAAATTTAAAATATGAAATATCTTATTAGTTAGGATAAATGGTGTTGTAAATAAAACAACATTGAAATCTCAGTAGCTTAATATAACAAGATATATTTCTGGCTCATGATGTGGTCTAATGCTGGAGCTCTTGATTAGGTGGTTGCCTCCAAGAGATAATTCATAAAGTCAAGCACCATCCACCTAAATTTCATCATCCTCAATGTATAGCTCCACAAATCACCCCAGGTTTATCTCTACTTCAGAAAGTTGAAAGGGGCAAAGAGAGATGCCACATGCAAAGTTTCAGTGGGCCAAACCAGAAAGTGGTATATATGACTTCTACCCAGAAGTCACATCCCACTGGAGAGAATTCAATCACATGACCTTTCCTAACTGTAGCGAATGGTGGGAAATGTGATCTGGAGAATAGTATGTAGTTTTAGTGAACTCATAGCAGTCTCTGCCACACTCCTGTTTTACCTTCCTAAGAGAGAACTGTAGCATAAAGCTTTCCTCAAATGTACTTATTCTGAGACCTTCCCCTTCATCATTCTAGCCTCTACACATTAAAGTATTCCATGGTACACACATAGAGAAATATTTACATTTCTTTTCTTAGCTTCTCCTCTTAAAGAGTTGCTATTGGATTTCTTGCCTTCTAACCATGCTGTAGAAACCAAAAGAAATGCTGTGGTTAGAGGTATTTGTAGATAATGACTCTTTGAGGGTTATATTTTCAAATCAAGGATTTTTAAAAATTATTATTTTTTATTATGTTATGTCAGTTACCATACAGTACATCATTAGTTTTTGATATAGTATCCCAAAATTCATTGTTTATGCATAATACCCAGTGCTCCATGCAATACGTGCCCTCCTTAATAACCATCACTGGGCCAACTCATCCCCCCAGTCCCCTCCCCTCTAAAACCTTTGGTTAGTTTCTTGGAGTCCACAGTCTCTCATGGTTCATCTCCCCTTCTGATTTCATCCCCTTCCTTCTTCTAATGTCCCCCATGCTATTCCTTATATTCCACAACTAAGTGAAACTATATGATAATTGACTCTCTCTGCTTGACTTATTTCACTCAGCATAATTTCCTCCAGTCCCTTCTTTCTTGATGCAAAAGTTGGGTATTCCTCCTTTCTGCTGGCTGAGTAATATTTCATTGTATATATGGACCACATCTTCTTTATCCATTCATGTGCTGAAGGGCATCTCAGCTCTTTCCACAGTTTGGCGACTGTGGCCATTGCTGCTTTGAACATTGGGGTCCATATGGCCCTTCTTTTCACTACATCAGTATCTTTGGGGTGAATACCCAGTAGTACAATTGCAGGGTCATAGAGTAGCTCTATTTTTAACTTTTTGAAGAGCCTCTACACTATTTTCCAAAGTGGCTGCATCAACATCATTTCCACCAACAATGTAAGGAGGTTCCCCTTTCTCCAAATCCTCTCCAGTATTTGTTGTTTCTTGCCTTGTTAATTTTTGTTTTCTTAGTTACTCCATACTTTATTTTCTGTTTGAGAAGACCTTACTTGTACTTTTTTTCCTATGTGTTTGCCTAGCTCTTGAAAGCATAGTTCAAGCCTAGCCATTGATGTTTCCCTCCATACTGTTATGCTCTGGGATGATTAAAACTCAGACTGAGATGTGTTCTATTGGTTTTATGACAAGAAAAGTGAAGACAATTTCCTTTTCTTCCTCTGTCCTCCCATATTTCCCAATGCCCTCCTGCATCTTCCAGGGGCTTCTCCCTTTCCTAGCATTTTCCTTTCCATTACGAATAGTTGTTTCAAACTTTATTCACCTCTTTTGTTAAAAACTTATCACAATGAACACAGAAATGATTGACAAACTTCATGTGTTATTCTTCTCTTTGATATTTACATTTTAGCTTGGGGAAAAAAAAACTAACAGACCTCGGGGAGATGTTTTAAGAAGGGCAGCATTAGTGGGGCATTCAGAATATAGAGCTTGGGTATCTGCCTCCCAGGCCCATTTATGAGATTAGCCCTGACCAAAGGCTCCCTGGTATTTCTTTCAGGGAAGGCAGATCAACTTTTAATTTGGCCCTCATGCCATTACTCTGCACATATTGACTTTATTACAGGAGGGCAGAATTTTTTTCCTAGACAAGTTTATGAGATGTCACTTCCCATTACAACGATTACAAAAAATTTAACAAGTTTAATTTCCTTACCTGTTTAATTCCACCTTGGCCACAAACCTAATTTGTCAAAATGTAGGAGTACACCTAGATTGTAACCCTGAATAAAAATATGACCCCGAATTTGCTCTTCTGTTTTCAGTGCCTCAATTCTAGATATTCAGATCTGTTTGTACCTAAGTATTTGGGACATAACAGGCAAGGAATTATTTCATATATCTCTGATGGAAGCCTCCTATTATCAATAAAAATGAATAGTGTGGCAAATAAGCATTACAATTTACCTTGTAAAGTGGAGAGGTCACTTGTCATTATACAGACTCCATTTCAGTGGAGGAAGTTATTTTTCAGAAGCGCATTTCCTATGGAAGGTTGCATTTTATTAATTCATTCCAGAAGTTTTGCCAAGAAAAATTGCAAAAGTGAGTTCATAATGTCCACATGAATTTTGGGGAAACAGCATCTTATAAAAGTTTTTGATTTATCTAAATAAATGAAAAAGATTTTGATTCATGATTGACATGAATACATACTCTGATAGAGCAATGGAGGGAATTTAAAAAATATCTATACTACTGGATGCTGTATATGTTTATTTAAGGAAAAATTAAATTTGAGATCAAATTCAAGATGATTGGTTTATGGGGATATATATGTTTTTTTGGTAAAGACCAAGTCATGTTTAACCTGAATTGTTTGATTTTAGAGAAACTAATGGCTGTGGCAAAAAGATTAGTAGTAGGTAGAGATTCAAAGCATGCATTTTTTTTTCTTGCTGTTCTGAGAGCTACTTATTCTTATATACAAAATTAAATTTTTGGTCAACTCCTGGATAATAAATTACAAAACGGGAATGAACAAACTTTTTCCATTTAATTCATGGACAGTAGAAGCTTCAAACCTGGAAGTGACCATCACTATGTTGTACTGTGATTTCAATAATGAAAGATCTAGGAGTCTGAATCTTAAACTTTCCAGGAAAAGCGAGTACCTGTACTTTATTATTGAACCACTTCCTGTTTCTCAGTGCCTCCAGATATTGATTTTCAGTGAATACACAGTTCCATTCAGAAGCCAGGGGTGATAATCATAGGAGACACACTGTAATATTCAAAACAACACAGATGCAAGACTTTTGGTAAACCATACATTTGCAATGAAACAACAAAACCTACTTGTTAAATTAGCCTCCAGATTTCCTACCTGTATAACATTCTCTTCAGGAATATATATATATAGCAACCTTGATATCACCAGAATCTTGAAATTACATCAGTGTTTTTATGTTTCACAGAATTTGTGTCCAGCTTGCAGGGTACCTAAAACTCTCAAGGTGAATAAGTTTTCCGACCATAATTTATTCATTTTTTTAAAGGCCATGGCAGCAAGAGTTAAAAGTCTACTCTCCATGAAACCTGGGTTTTAGTTAACTGGGCCTATACTGACCCTTTTCTACTTCCCTGGGATTCATTTGAATCTTGGTGAGACACATCAATTCAACATAGAATTGGGGTGTGCTGAAGGACGCATAGTTCTGATTAAAAAAGCCACCATGTTTTTATGGCAGGATTCTGGAGGGCTGTACTGATTTCCTGATGAATGTTCACAGGGCTATTAAAACTGAAACAGCATCTCCTGAATATGGCACTGAATGGAAGAACTAGCATAGCCATGCTGCTCTTGGGTGTTATTAGCTGATTAAAGTGGAGCCACAGGGAAAATCATCTTTGGCTGTACATTCACTTTCTCAGCTTGTTTGTTTGTTTGTTGGCATTTTTTTCCAGCAGGGTTGGTAGCTAGGTTTCTTTACGGCAGTCTTTAAACTTTGTCCATGACATAAAGGATGAACCACAGTGTGCCTAGATTCTTTAATTACCCCAAGACATCTGGTGTGCTATACATACAAAAAACCCACCCCCACCTTTTCTGAGCCATAATTTTGACTGGTTGTATGTATTTGTATAGATGAAGACTTGACTTCAGCCAAATCCATTTCAACTGTGATCATACCCTTTATTTTCCTAAGAGCCTTTAACCTCTCTGACACTCAGTTTTCCTCAGCTATGAAAGGGGCATGATGATACCGTGAGAGTTTATTATGGAAATGGGAGATAATATAAATTACCTAACATCATTCTTGGCCTAGATTAGGCACTCAATAAAGGCCACCGTTTGTTATTATTATTGAAATGGTCTAGTGAGAGAAAAACATAGGAATTAGTACTATTTTTGTTAAACAGGAATTTGGGAGAGTGGAACAAGAGTTTTTTTTTCACAAATGGAAATGAAATGAAATCTGAACAATTTGAACTAAATTTTAGGCCTTTGGTAAGAATGGAACACCTCTTTGAATTAAAATTTAATTTTAATTAATTAAAGTTCCAACAGTTTTTAATTAACTAAAAATTAATTTTTATACAATTAGATAATTTGACTTTTATAGAACTTTTTGATAAAGTCTTAAGGGAAGTTGGATGAGGTTCTTCCAGTCATTACATAAAATGTGGTGAGTATCTGAGAGCTATTTATCTGTTCTTCTGAAGAACAGATAAAAATAAAAAAAAGAACACATTATAATACATGAGTTGTAGGTTAGATCTAAATCATTCCATGACTTTTTTAGTAAGGTGTTGAAATATGAAATTAGGAAATTGGAAGAAGTTTTAAATACTTCTTTTCTGATTATTTTAGATCTGCAAGTGAGAGCGTAATTTTCTGATTGATAATAAAATTTTGAAAAAAATTAATTTTTTGATTCCTTTCTATTTACCCATTCTAAGGGAGAATATAAAATTAAGAAATTTGCTTTATGCACAAAAGTGTTTACTGTATTATTATTGAAAAAAAAACTGAAAACAATTTAAATGCCCCTAAATAGGGAAATGATTAAAATAACTATGCTTAACTTCATGTAAATGTATTTTATGTAAGCAGTTTATATGTAAGAAGTTTAATGGGGAAATGTTTCTGCAAAGAAAAAAATATACAAAATTATATATAAATTATTTTAACTATGTAAAACGGTTATTGAAAAAAAAGACTAGAAGGAAATAGTTATCTAGACCTTATAAAGTTGTTGATTGTGACCTATAGCAGTACTATTTCATATGGTTTAATCTACTAACACATAAATATCTTTGGGAAGTGATGAAATCTTCAGCAATATTCTCTTTCTGTGAATTTTATTTATAACTTCCTATTTTTACGGAAACATTCTTTTGTAAGTATAAAGAATTTTTAATAGAAAGTAACTTTGTCATCTAACAAAGAACTCTTCTAATTTAGATGAAATTTAAAAATTATAATAAATTTCCATTTTGGCAGTATCACAAACTTGATATTCTGAAAAGCCTTACACTTCAAAATAATCTAAGATATTGTATAAAGTGGAAAAAATTTTCAGTGCATGGCTGAGTTGGCAACAGAGTAAGGAAATCCCTAGCAGTCAAACATGAAGTAAAAGCATAAATCCTGAGAGAAAAGTCTATGACTGCTCTCTGGGCACCATGGATTTCTGGTGATCCAGAGATTAAGTTTTGATGGCCTCATAGGGAGCAGGGAAAAAAATGTTAGTGTACATATAATGTAGAGAGTCAGATCAAGGACCTGTGTGAGGCCAAGATCCTACCTATGCAAAAGGGCTATATACTTCAGTGAACTAAAAGTAAATCATAATTTACAAGGGAAACTTACTTATTTGACTTCAATTTTAACTAGAAGGAAAACCAAAATATTAGGAAAAAGTAGGTTTAGAAGT
>RCUC01167186.1:0-93568 GCA_003697995.1 Taxidea taxus jeffersonii
ATGCTGATACAAAAGTTGGGTATTCATCCTTTCTGATGGAGGCGTAATACTCCATTGTATATATGGACCACATCTCCTTTATCCATTCATCTGTTGAAGAGCATCTTGGTTCTTTCTACAGTTTGGTGATTGTGGCCATTGCTGCTATGAACATTGGGGTACAGATGACCCTTCTTTCCACTACATCTGTATCTTTTTGCTTATTCTGAAGAGAGAGAAGCTGGCCAGGTAGTCATTTGAGCCACTTTCTTATTAGGGATAGATGCACGTGGGTTTCTAGACTGTAGATAGCAAAGTTACCTGTAATTTCTATAAGTGACAGTATTATGCAGGCTAATGATGGTTGTAATTAACAGCGGGGGTCATTGAGTCATGGTTGCGTACTGAATTGGGGCTGTGGTCACGTATTATGTGTGGAGTGCTTGGTATAACCCAGGCACTATACTTTGGGCCTGACAACATCATCTCACTTTCAGCCCCAGACGGCTCTAGGAATATGTGGTACCTTCTCCCCCATTTCATGATTGAAGCAACAGAAGGTCAGAGAGATTAAGCAATTCCCAGCATCCGAACACCAAGAAGAAGTAGAGTCGCTTGCTGAGAATTAGAGGAAACAGCAGACATCACTTAGTTTTATCTTCCCTTGGGAAAGAAAATGCATAAAAATCTAAGATACCCTCTGGCTTTCCCCGAAGCTCTCATTTCAGGAACGAAAAGCTTGCTTCTCCTGGTTTAAATGAAACAGAGAAGTCTGGCTTGGGCTCGGCTGGACGGAGGTACTAAACAAAGTCCTCAGGACCTGGCCTCTCTCCGTCTCTTGGATGTCTCCATCTCCCTAAGTGACAGCAAGGATGGTCACACACACGTGCTACTCCTCCCCCCGTTTAACAATCTCAGACTAAAGCCAGATTCGTTCGCATGCGATCCGGCCAAAGGTGCAGGGCTGGCTCTCACTGGGGGGACACAGATGGCCTTACTGCTAAACCCGAGCAGAGTGGCGGCCCCCGGAGCTAGGTCTGGGTGACATCAGACCCACATGCAACAAAAGCAAGTAGAGGGTGCTTTTCCCACCGAGAGTGGTGGCTTCTGGACCCAGGAGAGCTGCTGGCCAGGTCAGATGCTGGCGGCTGCTCTATGGGTTCATGATGTCTCTGTTTCCATGTATGTATGGGAACAGAGAAGCTTTTTTTTTTTTTAAGATTTTATTTATTTATTTGACAGAGATCACAAGTAGGCAGAGAGGCAGGCAGAGAGAGAGGGGAAAGCAGGCTCCCCACTGAGCAGAGAGCCTGATGCAGGACTCAATCCCAGGACCCTGAGATCATGACCTGAGCCGAAAGCAAAGGCTTAACCCACTGAGCCACCCAGGTGCCCACAGAGAGGCTCTTTTTACACACGGAGTGTCTTCCTGCAGCAGTCATGCTGTAACTTTTCCCCTCATCAGACCCGAACTCCTAGATACAGATTTTCAGTTCTCCTAGTCTTTGGGTCTTGAACCGTTGCTTCTTGGCCCCTTTCTATCTGCTTTCGACCTAGAATAGGAGTTTTGAGCCGTGGATGATTTTGCCCCCCAGGGGACATTCGGCAATGTCTGCAGACATTTTTGGTTGTTCCCATTGGGGAAGGAGGGATGCTGCAGGCACGGAGTGGGCTGTGGCCAGGGTGGCTCCCAAAGTCCTACGATGCCCAGGAAGGACCCCAGCACAGACTTGCCCAGAGCAGCACAAGTGTGGAGGCTGAGAAAGCAAGCTTAGATAAATGCCTTCAAACTGTTGTGACCAAAGTTAGTCATCCTCCTCGTTCCTGAAACTGGTACCTGGCTCTCTGCCCTTACATTGTCTGACCTTTTGAACATATTAGACAACTTTGATGATGGACCCTCCAGTTCCTAGGAATATGTGGTGCACCACCCGTGGTTTCCTGCTATTCTTTTGACTGCTTCCTCCCTGTTCCTACCATTACTGGGTTTTTTGTTTTTTGGCCTATCTTAACAACTTTATTCGTCTTACTGTGTTCAGTTTGCCAACATACAGCACATTAGTTTTGGACGTAGTGTTCAATGATTCATTAGATGCAAATAACACCCAGTGCTGCTCACAGCACTTGCCCTCCTCAGTACCCATCCCCCAGCTATCCCATCCCCCCAACCCACTTCCCTTCTATCTTTCTACCCGGTGTCCCAAGTGTAGGATATGCAAATACGTATCACAAATAACACAGTCTTGATGCATGCTGTACACAGAAGGGCCCAGAGGGGCTGTGACAAACACGGCTGCCCACCAGCTTCTCTCGGTTCTCTAGGCAAGTCATGCATCTCGGACGCGAAATCTTCCTGTGTTTAACGTAGGCAGCTCTGTGTATGGAGATGCTCCATGTAGACATGACAAAGCACATCTCTGTGCCAGCAGCGTGTGTCCACCTCTGCCTTAAATGCCAGCATTTCCGGGGGATTTTGCATTTTGGGGAAGATTGGAAAGATGAGCATCCTGCCCATTTCTCTTTCACCACCTCGGGAGACATAAATGCACAGAGTCCCTCTTCTCCGCATGGTTGATTTTTCTCCTTTTCGCTGTCTGAAAGAGATGCCGAACCTGTTTTTTCTTCTTTACTCCACTTGTGGAATTAACAGTCTTAGAGTTGGAGGAACAGGAGTGACTTAAACTGCCATGGAGGCTGGCACGTTTTTAGAACACAAAGCCGGGGTAGCCACTACTGGGCAGCTCTCTGCAAGCAGTAATGCTTTTGGAATTCACCTGATGTGTGACTTCGGCTTATAAAAGAAACCAGTCCCCATTCCGTACACGCTTTCTTGCAATCCAGATCTCCCCTGTGTGCTGGAATTTAGAACTTGTTCTTTGCAGGTTTTCTCGTGGCCAGTTGTCTTACCTTCCACGTTTGTTTCTTCGTTAAGATTTTTACCTTCGAATATTTCCTGCGGTTTGGTTGAAAATGGTTTTTCGACTTTGCGGTCCTGATAACAACTTCCTTCAAAAATTATACTAATCATATGAAACTGGTACATAACCCATATGGCGTCTGGAAACAGTTATTTTTAAATGACTTTATGCTGAAGTGTAGTCATATTTTTGTAAAAAAAAAAAGGGGGGGGGCTGTGATCTGTTTTTAATTTGTGGCAGTTTGAAGCCATATTGATTTTTTTTTTCTGCTGATATTTCAAATTTCCCTTTGTAGCAAACACAGTAAGTCGATTAACCTCTTGGCTTCCATTACCGTTGAGTGGCACTAGCTTTGTGTACTCAATTGGAATGTCTAGAGATTAAAAATTCCTTGATCCTCTGTAAAACTTGTGTGGAATATGGTAGAGAGGGACTGCCGCGGTCTGGGGCTCGGGCTTGGTGCTCAGGTGGCTGGCGGACATTCTGGTTTTCTCATACCAGCTGGGTGGCCTTGGGTAAAGTTGCTTAACCTTTTCTGAGGCTTGGTTTCTTCATCTACAAAATATTAATGGAATTTTTCTTACCCTAGAGTACTATCAGGATAGTTAAGCAGCCTGGCGCCCTGCCTGGTTCAGAGTGGTAGGTGCTTCCTAAGTATAAGAGAGTACCTCTACTAACACTGCTGCTTGTAGTAACAGTACTTGTAGTAACAGTGGTAGTAATAATAGCTGTAATCCCGTCTATCACCTTACTCTAGAGTGGGTCTAAACATGCCAAAAGGCTTTGCCAAATCCAGATTTCCCCAGACTCTCATTTGCCATTGTCCATTCATCCTTTCGTTATTATTTTTCTTAACTCCTACTCAATGCCAGAGCCTTTGGTAGGTGCTAGAATGGAATGATGGACTTTTTAAAAGGAATATTCGTACCCTTGTGGAATTATAGCTTATAACCTTGCTCTCATGAAGCTGTGTCCGTTAACGAATCCTCGAGATACACAATTATGTTGGTAAGTGCTTCAGAAGACAGATGTATGGTAAGGCGAAGACATGGTTGGTGGAGGGAATTGAGAGGACATAGCCCTAAAGGAAGCAGTGATTAAGCTGAGAGGTTAAGGGAAAGACCTCTTAACTAGAAGGAGGGAATGTCTTGTGGACACGTTCTGTAGGAAGAGGAAACATGGCTCGCCTGAGGAGCCGATGAGGCCACGTGACGGAGCCACACGGGATGGGCCACTGGCCGAGTCTGCCCTTGATGAGGCTGCAGAGTAGGCAGGGCCAGACCCCCATGGGCCTTATTGGGCTTTCAGAGAATTTTGGCTTCCCCCTTAAATATTCTTCCTACTCACCTTCTAATCTCATCTCAAATCACATTTACTGATGATTGAGTTGGGAACAAGACCTAAGTGTGGTCTCCAGCTTCCCCAAAGATGACTTTCATAAGCCTTCCTTAGGTTTCCTCTGGTGCTATGGCTCGCTCTGAGCTTCTGCAGACCTACTTAGACCAGAAGATCAACAAGAAGCTCTACTGATGAGGGAAGGTTATTCACGTTCTCACGAGCCACAGTTGGATGGATAGCAACATTGCCAGTTGTGCCATGCACATGGTATGCGGTCAACAATTTTCCTAAAGGATTCACCTAACTTTTGCTCAGTTTCCTACACAATGACTAGCATTATGTGAGAGGGGCTTTCTGTGGTACTGAAGTTTCTGTGGACTTAGGTAGTCAATGGGGAACATATTTTATCAGTAGCGGTATGAATTACATTTACATTTCTCAAGAGTTGGGGCACCTCTGTCCAACCCACCAGGCCACCTTATCCCTTTGTGAGGCTCCTTTGAAAACTCAGAAAGTGAGGTGGCCATTGATTTGAGATGAACCTGAGTCCCCCTTGCCTACCCTCCGTATGAGGAAAATGATAACTTTTCCTTCTGTTCAGTTTGAACAAATGCAGTTGTAGTAGTTCTTGTTACTGTTTATGGGTACTATAATTCCCATTATTTTTTAACCCCAGCAGGTTATACATTTTTCATAAAGATCCTCACAGATATTCAACAGAGATTGAGGGGGTAACTGGATGGCTCAGTGGGTAAAGCATCTGACTCTTGATCTCAGCTCAGGTCTTGATCTCAGGGTCTTGAGTTCAAGCCCTGCGTTGGGCTGCATGCTGGACTTGGAGCTTACTTAAAAGAGCGTGCAAGAGAGACAGAAATTTGATAGAACTTTATTGTTGACTCCTTCTCTCACAATGGCTGTTGATATTATATCAGGAACCCCCAAATCATTGTTACTGGACATTGCGAGGTTCCCACTTGTTTGCAGCAATCCTCTTCTGTACTGATCTAAGACTGAGAAATCCTAAAAGGTTGATTTCTACTCTTATCACCTATCTCTTCCAAATGCCCATATACAGTGGCATTTAATTCATGCTTGTAAGCAGATGGAGGTTCCTCTATGTACAAGTAGCCTGACATCTTTTAGACTTCCGAGGAAAACAAAATATAAATCTATAAGATCAGGGGACAATTTATTGAATAAAGTTGATGGAAGGATGGTAGCATGGTGTGTCCAATTTTCATTGGCTCGTGAAAACTTTCTACACTGTCCAATATGGTAGCTGCTAGCCACGTGTGGTGGATAAGCGCTTGAACTGTATCGCTGGCATGACTCAGGAGCTGCACTTTGAGTTTTATTTCCTTCTAATGGATTCACTTCAAATACAAATAGCCCCATGTAGCTAGTGGCTATTGTATCGGACAGTATAAATTTGATGGGTTCAAGGGGTTATCCTCAGGAAGTAAGCAAGGCTGAGTGATTCTTTGTGCACCAACCCCACTGTCTACAGAAAGGATCTGAGTAACTTCCATAACTACCCACTCCCAATAACGCAACCTTCTAAGTCTACATTCTGAATTTTAAAAAATGTGTTTACTTCCTCTTTGCCATCATAGCTGGGTCACTGTTGCTGTTCCGTCACACAGAAACCCGGGCAAAGCCTCTGTTGGATGTCGGAGTCTTGGTTTCTTGTCTTCCCTTCAGTCATCATCCACATTTCAGCCCTACTCACTCTCCTCGGGATTAACATCCCTGATGACTCTCCAGTTTTCGCAGGACAGAGTTCAAAGTTGCCAGCTCTAATGAACATAATGGCTTTGGGGGTTTTCTCTCAAGTTGTGAAATTCTGGCAGTTTCCATGTCAGCTGATTGTAAGTTTTGCCAGTATGCCCAATAACACACAGGTTACACATTATCGTTTTATATTCAGTTAGGGCTTTTTAAAACCGCACCCCCAGAGCACATACATGCCAGTGCGCGTAACCGTTCTGTGCTTGGTGACTCAAACAGCTGTCCCTCACCTGAGGGACAGCTGTTCCCTCAGGTGTATCCCTCCCCACCCCACCCACCTTGCCAGCTCCCTCAGTGGCTAATTCCCCCTCCCCTGCCCTGGTCCCCTGGCTGACACTAGCTAGCCTCATTAAAGACTAAGCTTTGATATGCCCCCTTTTAAGACAGCTTTCCAAGAATTTGTTAGGTGCCCCTTCAGTGATCTCCCCAGCCCCGTGGGGGGAAAGGGGGTGGGACAGAAGGAGGCTGTCTTGTGATGTGTGTTTAGCAGGTGGCCGCCTGGGTCAGAACCTGAACACCCTGACCCCGGGGCCGGAAGGGTCTCATTCCTTATCCCTAGGGCCTAGGTCAGTTTCGAACCCCTTAGCGATACCAAATAGTTGTTGAATGAATGCATCTGATGGTCATATATATGCTGTCACCTGGGGAATTTTCTAAACCCTCCCTCACCCCCTCCCCAAAAGTAACAAAATAAAGCTAAATTCCTCTGAAGAGGCTATCATCTTACATCTGTTTTGTGGAAATAGAGAATGCAAAGGTTGGGATACTCTTGCTTTCATTCATGTTGAATCGTGTCCTCGGTCCCCCAGCTCCTGACTTCTTTCCTTAGTTGGCTGCTGCCAGCCTCCTGTGGCTGCTGTCTCGTCCCAGAAGTGGCGCTGGGACATCATTCCTTCAGTCCACAAAGAGTCATTCAGAACCTGTTAAGCGTCAGATGCCGTTCTTGGTGCCTGGAAGCTAGGGATAAGAGACGGGACAAGGGCCTTTCTCTCCATGGCCCCACATGCTAGTGGAAAAAGATAAAACCACCAGTCGGTGGAGAAATATGACACTTTCAGGTGGTGAAGCAACAAATGAAATAGGCCAGCCAGGCCCTCACTACATGTCAGACACGATTCCAAGGGGTTTACCTGTATTAACGTCTTTAATGCTCACAACAAGCCTGTGACCTTCATTTACCCTCTGGAAACGGAGGCCCAAAGGGCCAGGTAACTGAGCCAAGGGCACAAGCCTTAGAACAAGTAGCGGAACCAGAATTTGAACACAAGCATCGGGTTCCAGTCCGTGGCATGACTGGAGTATAGCCCACAGTCCTGACTTAAGGAGCCGTGTTTCTGATTATGTGGTCAGGGAAGGATCTTCGGAGAAGGTAAACCCAGCCTTACAGAGAGCTTGGGGTTTAGGGTTTACCGGGTTCCTACTGGAGAAAGTCAGAAACAGGTTTGGCAGGTTTAAAGAAGAGCTGGAGGGCCAGGCTGCTTAGGAAGTCTTCAAGGGTGGGGGTGGGGGTAATGGAGAGAGGGAAGGCCAGATTGCTCACAAGAGCGAGCAGGCAGTATCTTTCTCACTCAAGCTGGGTAGCTGGGTCTGCAGCCCCCAAGTGAGGACCATCGTCATCAAGTACATCAACTACTAGTTAGAAAACAAACCAGTGTACCGATAGTCTTGGTCGCTGATGGATAAAAGTAAGATACTGGGGCGCCTGCGTGGCTCAGTGGGTTAAAGCCTCTGCCTTCGGCTCAGGTCATGATTTCAGGGTCCTGAGATTGAGCCCCGAATAGGGCTCTCTGCTCAGCGGGGAGCCTGCTTCCCCCATCTCTCTCTGCCTGCCTCTCTACCCACTTGTGATCACTGTCTGCCAAATAAATAAATAAAATCTATTAAAAAAAAGTAAGATACTGCTTGTCATCTCAGTTCACATGTTATCTTAGCTACGGTTGGAGAATCAAATGAAACCCCTTTTCTGGCCGAAGTCAAAGAACTCAGCATCTTGCCGGTTTTCTCCATATGCTCATGGTAGACCACTGAGAGGTGGGGTGCAACCTCTGATTAAAGGAGAGACATGGAAGTGGAAGAAATTCACTTTAAATGCTTTATGTTGGGGCGCCTGGGTAGCTCAGTGGGTTAAACCTCTGCCTTTGGCTCGGGTCATGATCCCGGGGTCCTGGGATCGAGCCCCGAATCGGGCTCTCTGCTCGGCGGGGAGCCCACTTCCCTTCCTCTCTCTGCCTGCCTCTCTGCCTACCTGTGATCTCTGTCAAATACATAAATAAAATCTTTTAAAAAAATTTAAAAAGAATAAAATTTTATGTTAAGAGAATGGGTGGGTATGTGGCATGAGCGGCTGGGTTGCCATGGAGCTTCCTTCATCTGTCGGCTCTAGAATAGTGCGTTCTGCGATTGCTTCCAAGACCTGGCTGTCCGTTTGTGTCAGTGATCGGGAAGCCTACACATACTCGGTTTATTGAGCCCCAGCGTATCCTAGGACAAGGGTGGCCTGAGCCATCTACCAGTTTGAACGACTTTGTAAACTGATCCGTGACCCATGACCAACTAATGTGTAACTATCGATATCAGATGGGAGTGACACAATGATTGGCAAGAAAGCTACTTCTCCTCTTCCTGCCACACCGTGCTCGTAGCAGGACGAGAACTTGCATGACCGTTGGATGAGCCAAGGAACTTTATGTAGGAGAGCATAAAGAAAGACGTGGAAATCGCCGCACACATTCAGTTAATCCCTCCGTTATATGTTAACGAGTTGACAGCATATGTGTTTGTCTAACATCCTGCCTTATTTATGTCTTTCTGAAGGCCGATCGGGATGGAGGGTATTAATTTAATTTAATGCAAAAGGTCATTTGCTATTTTTGCCCCAGGCTCCCCTCCTCCATCCCTAGCGTCTGTTTGGAGTAGGAATCTGGATCCTGCAGAAGGCGAGCTCGGTTCACAGAACAGAAATGTTTACTCATGGCAGGCTTCTGTAGTTTGTTTCTGCATGAAGGCACCAAGTATTTGAAACTCACAGACTTCACAAGGTAAATAAACTATGCTGCTTTTCCAGCCTTCCAAGAAAGCTGTGTGTATCTACCTGCCTCATGCCAACAGTGACCGCTCGGTGATGTCTTAGTGACTGTCTGTCACCAAGCATTGTCCTGGGCAGCCACTTCCTGATAGAATCCCAAGCGATGCTGTAAAAAAAAAAAAAAAAAAAAAAAAGAATTCTGTGTTATTCTCATTCTACAGTTCAGGACACGGAGCCTGAGGTAGGGGAGGTACTGAACTCGACTCTGAACTCCAATCTACATCCAGACTCCCAAATCCCATTTCTTTTTCCCTTTGCTCACTCTAGACTCTCCATTCATAACCAGATCCTTTTTCCTAAACAATTACATTTGTGTGTGACACATATGTGGAGTTGGCATTGTGCTGGGTGATCTGGCAGATACAGAAAAAGGGAAAAATGCCTTGGATAATGAGATGGGACTCTTACGTAAGCAGCACATCAAAGATAGGACTGAATTAAGGCAGAGGTCTCTAAGCCAAGCATCCACAGGCACCAGACTAGCCATGTAATGAGGGACCTGGGATGGTGGGGAAGGTTGGGGACTGTGAAAGCATGTCCTATATGCTTAGGGGACAGCCACTCCTTAGCTGCTGTCTAATAGCTGTATAGACAAAACAGAATTTCTGACTTCTCTTGACAAATGGGATGAAATGACATTAACACAAGAGTTGAAAAACAAACCGACTGAGTGGGGCGTTCACCCCCAAGAAGGTGGAGAAGTTTCCCAGTTCTTGTCCCCTCACAGAAGCATCAGTTTGGACAACTAGTCGTGCATGAAAATACCTTTACCACAGTGCAGCTAAATGAATTAAAGGCTTAAGCATAAGACTGGAAACTGTGAAGCTATGTTAGAAAACAGACATTTAACTGAGTAAATTTTAAAGATCTTGTTGGCTTCATTCCACGATTCGGGAATTAGGCCCCAACTCATGTAGTGGATAGAAAGGCGCTCCAAGAAGCTATATAAAATGGAAGACTTTTATAGGTGAAAGGGAGCAAGATACAAAAGTTAAATTGGCAAAATCCAGAGTGGTTTTGGCAAGGCCGCAGTCTCTTGGGGAAAGAAGGGGTCTTTCAGGAAGATTATGTTCTTAGTACTGACGAGGTAATTTCTGACTGACTGGTTTAAGATTCCATTCCTGAAAGAGGCCAATACTGTAATTAAGTTTGGGGACTTGGGGCTGAGGGTAAGTGACACAATTTGGGAGCCTGTTGTCCCTTTCTTAACAACTACTAGAAGAGAATATAGGGAAAATGCTTCTGGACATTGGTCTGGGCAATGAATCTTTGGATATGACCCCAAAAATGCAGAAGATAAAAGCAAAAATTGGCCAATAGAATTGGGTCAAACTGAAAAGCTTCTGTACAACAAAGGAAACAATAAATAAAGTGTGGAGACAACTTATGGAATGAAAAAAAAATGCAAATCATATATCTGCTGAGCGGTGAATGTCCAAAATACATAAGGAATTTAGGCAACTGAATAGCGAGATAACAAATACCCGGTTTTAAAAAATGGGCCAAGGACCTGAGTAGGCCTGCAGGTGGCCAACAGGTAGCTGAAAAAAATACTCAACATCACTAATTATCAAGGAAATGCACATCAGCACTACAAGGAGCTATCCCCTCACATCTATTAGAATGGACATTATCAAAAAGACAAGATAAAAAACAACAACAACAAAAAAAGACAAGATAACTGGTATTGGCAAAGGCACAGAGAAAAGGGAACGCTCGTACCCTGTTGGTGGTAATGTGTAGTCACTATGGAAAACTGTATGGAGGTGTTTCAAACAGAAATAGAATTATCCTATGATCCAGCAGTTCCACTTCTGGATAAATATCTAAAGGAAATGAGATTAGGATCTCAATGAGGTATCTGCACTCGCACGTTCGCTGCAGCATTATTCACAGTAGCCAAGATGGAGACCGACCTAAGTGCCCATCCGTGGATGAGCAGATAAAATGTGGTATACGTGCACAATAAAATATTATTCAGCCATAAAAATGGAAGGAAATCCTGTCATTAGTAATACCATGGATGAACTGGGGTGGACATTAATGCTAAGTCAAGTAAATCAGGCAGAGGAAGAAAAATACCACATTTGTGTAGGATCTAAAAGAGTCAAGGGTAGAACGGTGATTTCCAGGGACCGAGGGTGGGGGAAATGGAGACACGTTGTCCAAGGGTTCAAACTCTCAGCTATACAAGATGAATAAGCTGTAGGCATCTAACGTATTGCATGGCAACTGTAGTTAATAAAACTGTGTCAAATACTTGAAATTTGCTGAGAGGATAGATCTTAGAGTGTTTGGCGCATATACAAAATAGATGGTAACTTTGTGAGGGGATGGATCTGTTAATTAGCTTGATTGGGGCAATCATTTCACAATGAATGTGTCTATCAAAATATCATATCGCACAGTGTAAATAGATACAACTTTTTTTAAAAGATTTTTTATTTATTTATTTGACAGAGATCACAAGTAGGCAGAGCAGCAGGCAGAGAGAGAGGAGGAAGCAGGCTCCCCGCTGAGCAGAGAGCCTGATTTGGGCTCGATCCCAGGACCCTGAGATCATGACCTGAGCTGAAGGCAGAGGCTTAACCCACTGAGCCACCAAGGCACCCGATAGATACAACTTTAATTTGTCAATTATATCGACCAAGAGGCCAAAAGCCTACCAAGAGCCAGGCCGGGTCTGTGGACTTCAGTTTGGGGTCTCTGTTCTAGAAGACTGGTCTTGAAACCCTGGAAATCTGGACTCTCAAGGTCTGAGTTGATAGCCACATCCTTAAGCTTGGTGTTCACCCAGGTCACAGATGGGCTCAAATGCCCATAACTGGGCTCTGATGTTATGCAGCCCCATCCACGAACATTCTTGTTGCTCTGTGTGTACAAGCTCTCAAATAGGTTTGCCACCTGTACAATGATTGTACTTTGCATCACAGTAAGTTACCTGTGTGTCATCCCAACTGAAAAAAAGAATAGAATTCCAGATGTGGAAAGGCCCTTCAATGATCAAGTCTAGTCTTTGTTAAATAGACAAGAAAACTGAACTCCAAGCACGAATGATTGGCTGCTGATCAGTTGTGCAGCTTTGGGCAATGCCTTTGTTCTCCCTGGATCCCATTTTCTTTCTCTGTAAAGTTGGGGGATGGAGGACACAATGGCTAACATCCTATAATCCTATGATTATTTTCTTTGGTTCTACCTTAAGGCAGGGTGTGAGGAAGGGCAGGAGAAGATAAATAACTAGAGAAAATTGGGACCAGCCGTGTCCAGCATGGTGTTCGTCTCTGGCTTTTCCACACCACCCCTGGGAGAGCTTGGGAAGTCCAGTCAGGCACCCCACTCTTCTGTGCAGCAACCCAATGAGTGGACGCCACGTGGCACACGTCATCACGTCTCCGACAGCTGGTTACTGGCTTGGCTTCCAGCTCCAGTTGTCTTTGAAACAAATGAATGTTGTCAGTTCCAAGGGAGGCAGGGCAAGGTGGGGTGGGGAGCTTGACATAACCCATCACCACTACAGAAACAAGTAGAAACATATGTCTTCCTGATGCCGCACATCCGTGGGCAGCAGCCTTGGGAACGGAGGAGCATCATTTATTCCAAAAAAGCGATTTACACTGTCTTGTAAAGACGGCAGATCCTCTTTGTGCCGCTCCAGATCGGTCCCAGGGCCCATGTCAGTTGTTCCTTCGAGGAAAATCACTACTTTTGGCAAACACGTGGGAGACATCAGCCACCTGCGTTCCCTACTCTCCGAACTCAGACACCAAATAAACTTGGATGGTGAGAATTTAAATAGCGAGAGGGACCAATAACCTATTGATTACTGATTTTCAGCTAGTGGGAGTTAGAGTTTGGAGAGCAGTACTTTTAGGAAAGTATTTATCCGGGATGACTTGCTATTGAGAGTTTAGGTGTCAGTACTTGAAAACCTATGTCTGGAATGCTGGGGCTCTTTGAGATAGCAATCTGGAGCAATGGTGGTATAATGAGGTGAAAAACGGGATTTTACCAAACGTGTAATGTTATCATTTTTTAGTCTAAATTTTTGGCATATCTCACCAAAATGGCAGGCAGACTATACTCTGTCAAATTAGCATACCCTTTGGGGTGCTGGGGTGGCTCAGTTGGTTAAGCATCTGCCTTCTGCTCAGGTCATGATCCCAGAGTCCTGGGATAGAGCCCTGCATTGGGGGGGGGGGGGGGGTGTCCCCTGCTCAGCAGGGAGTCTGCTTTTCTCTCTGCCCCTCCTCCCACCCATGCCTGCTCACTCTCTCTCTCTCTGAAATACGTAAAGAAAAATCTTTTAAAAATGAGCGTATCCTTCAGTGTTATGGGAGGCAAAGTCCCTTCCCCTTGAGTTCAGCCATTTTTCTATCATATAGATGGGTTCTTTGGACTTTCCCTTTATAGCCCTAAGCCATTTCTCCCTGTACAGGAGCTTGATATCTTTCTCAGAGGTAGTCTGCCTTTGCACTCCCATGGAATTTTGAGCATTCCCTCATTCCTTCAGCATGATTTGAGTGTCATGTCCATGCCATATGAGTGCCAAGAGCATAAAGTCAAAGTACATTATCTGTCCTTGGAGGGATTCTGCATTACAAAACAAGTTGTCTAGCTCCCTTCGATAAGCACTGCAGTGCGAGGGGGTAAGCCCACAAGAGGAGCCTGTAAATCCTAGTGATGAATCAGGAGAGGAACGTAACGTATCTGATTCATTGGTTGTGTGTTTGTCTCCCAAGGGAAGAGCATCCTTAAGTGCAGGCACCAATAGCTTGCCTATTTTTAGGCCTCTCTTAATCCCAAGTACATTGCCTTATTTCTGGTTCATTCCTTCTGCACATATTTACAAATACCTACCATGTGCCAGAGGTGAGCAAGAGCAATACAAGTCCCAGGCTTTATGATGCTAATAGAAGCAACAGACAATAAACGCAGAAGCGAACAGCAGTGAGATAGACCATAATGATAAGGGCCACACAGAAAAATAAAACTGACTGAGATGGGGAATGATGATATTTGCTTTCTTTTATAGGATGGTATGAAGAGGTGGCCTTTGGGCAAAATGAATTGAGATATCTGCGGACAGAACATTCCAGATGCAGGAAACCGTAGTCAGAAAAGTCCAGGGTGGGAGCCCGGCTGTCCTGTTGATGGAACAGCAATGGCATCATTGCACCTAGAGTTCAGCAGGAAAGGGTTGAAAATGGTTAGAGGGGCTACTAGGGCTGGACTTGGATTGGACAGGACTGCAGAGTGGTTTGAAATCCATATTTCTTGGTTTGCCACTCATCTTGTCGTATTAGGGCTTGAATGTGACGTGGTTTAAGTGATGCTTTAGAAAAATAACTTTGGAGAGAGAGAGGGTAGGGCTCTCCAGCCGGGAGACAAGATAGGAAGCCCCCACTTTATCCTAGGCCCGTGGCGATACATGACCAAACTGGAATGAGAACAGAGGGCAGGACAGGGTTAGGCGCTCAAGAGATCAGCTGTGCATTGAAATTTGTCAACATTGTTAACCCATAATGCCACATTCCTTGGGACGTTGTGGGAGAAAGTGAGGACTGGAGGTTGGAAGCCTAAGTTTGGATTAAAAAAACACGACTTTGATGGATATGAGTTATGACCATTTCCTCTCAGACATTTAGCATGCCCCTCCCTCCAGAGGATGCTGACATGACATGTGAAGAAGGAAGACTGTTTATTAGCAAACACAGTACCAAAGCCTGGAGTGATATAGAGGGAGAGGCCGGCTGCGTGGTCCCATGTGAAACTGGCGGAGAGTCTGGTTTCTATTAAATCCAGACCTGCTAGCTATCTCCACTTGGTTCCTCACAATGGACCAACAGCCATTATGGTAGTCATGTGTTTTCCAAATGACATCTTTCCTTAAGCTTCCTTTGAAGCCATGTGATGCTCAAGAAGAGACTGGAGCAGAGAGGATCATGTGACACAGGCTGCCAGGTAGTTCCCTCCTTAGGCTTTCCTAGATGAGAAAGTCTTCATGACCAGACTTTGTAAGGGTCATGCAGCTCTGACATCCGTTCTTCCTGATGGTTAAGGTCTGTTTAGCTTTCTGAGGAGCTGGGAAGATGTGGTTTTTCTTCCTTCTTATTCTGTGCGTATCTCTTCCAGAGATATGTGGCGTGGTGTGCCCCTGGCATGCAGGACATGACATGGTTGGTACAGAGCAGGGTGTCCCAGCCTTGCCCTGAAATTACCTGTGGTTCACTAGACGGGAACCAGAGTGCTGCAGAAAGAAATCTACCAGATTAGTTGTGTCCAGTAAGGCCACATTGCAGAGAGCAGTAGAGCCGCTCACCTCCAGATCCACCGAGAAGCTTTCTTTGTAACACTGTTAACACCCGCTCCCATCATTTGGTGTGAAAATTGAGAGGGGAAGCCAGAAGGTTGACTGATTTTCGTCTCGCGTGACCCCCATCATCATTTCTGGAGTTTGAGTTTATGGGTGTTCTTCCAAGTCCTTTGGGTCCATCTAAATGACAGGAAAAGTTCATCGCCAGGACATTAGGACCTACATTAAGCCAACTCAGAAGTATTTAGTTCTTAAGAGTCCATTATTTGGGCTGCTACCGTACTCCCTCAAGAAGTCCTATCTCCTCTGGAGCCTTTGTTTTTTTCAACCTTTTTGAGGTCTAATAAATACAATTATAATATATTTAAAACCTACAACATGATTTGAGAAACATACACAATCCCCTCCCCCATTGACTTAAGTATTAGCTCACGTATATATTCATTCCTTGATTATGTGAAAATATTTGAGTTCTACTCTTGGTAGATTTCAATTAAACAATAGAGTGTTTCTGGAACTTTTCCTGAATCCAAATAACGTGTGGTTAAGGGCAAGCAAAGGCTGTGTGTTCAGATAGCCCTGAGATACAGAGAGGTTAATGAAAGTACCCATCAAATTGAGCTTTGTGACTGGTGGGATTTTGCAGCCAAGATGCCTTGTACAGTATCTGGTACAAAGGAAACAATGGCCTCTTCCTTCAGGTAGGGCAATAAAAGATGGGGGAAAGGGAGAGAAGGAGAGAAATTCCCCAACCTCTGTCGATCCTGATTAACCACTTGGACTAATTAATAAGTGTTGAAACAGATTATACGACTTCTTATAAAACTTGTGTGCATTTATGAGCATTTGGGCATTTAATTTTTTGAAACTAATACTAAACTATAGACAATAGGCCGTGGTAAACCTGTCAACCATTTTGGTATTAGGAAATTGTTTTGTTTAAAGGAGAGGATTTGGAGGTCTGTGTCCTACTGAGAATGGGCACAGGCATAAATTAGAACAGAATGGGCTTATACCTCCCAACCCAGTGTTGCTTTGGGAACCACTGTGCTCTGCTCTGAAGAGATTTGGGCTATTGAACTCATTAAGCGTTAATTTCAACAGACATATTAATAAATAAAATAATTAACTAAATAAATAGGTTTCATCAGTATACTACTAATGTCTTTGAAGAGCTGCTAGTGTTCCATCTTCTGTACAAGTCCAGGTAGTTATACTTCAAGTACTCTGAGGAAAGGGTTGATTCATCTTTGTGTCAGGAGCTTAAACCATCACATAATGTCAAAGCCATGTTAATACCATCTTGGAGCCAAATTTGCTTAGTGTATGTGAAAGCAAAGGATAATTCCTTTCAGCTTCTTGGAGTATTTGAAGTAGCCCAGTACCCCAGACTAGGAAAGAGATAAAAAGCCGGGCAATTTGAAGAACTTCTGCAGGAAGATTTTTTTTTTTTTTAGACCTTTTTTTTTTTTTTAATCCATCCTTATCAGTGTGACTCAGAAAGCCACAGAGACTGACAGGACATGGAGATTCTACCTGCCTACTGGAGGTCAGGGGTCAACTGGAAGAACTGGTCTTTGCCCAGTGATGCATTAGTGTGGACCCTGCGGGATGTTTGGTGAGCCTCTGGAGTGAGCCGCTGTATTCTCCAGAAAGTCAGCTTCACTTTTTTTTTCCTCCCAGAAGTAACCTCCCATCTGTTCTCATGGCCACTCAAAGTGTCCTTTTCCCCATGAGGCTGCCTTTTTTCAGGAGAGGGCAAGTGGATAAGAGATCGGGTCTCCAGGATGAACCGCAGCTGGGTTTCACATATAACCAGTGAACTTGTGGATGAGAAGTTAATGGGTCCAAAAGGATCATTGAGGAGGAGCAGTCTAGCAATTTCCTCTCTACCTACCATCTGTCTTTCCCATCCCCATCAAAGGAAACCAACAAACAAGTCAAAACTAAAACCGGGAACTTTTGGGTTAAGCAGCTCTCCAAGGCAGAAAAATCCATGATTTCTCCTCTATCCTTAAATACCTTCAGTTACGTTTGCAAGAATGTTATTAATACGTCTCTTCACCAGTCTTAAAGCCTTGTGTAGTCCTTTTGTTATTTTCTCAAAAAACAGAATACTTAGGCCATCTCCCAGAATTTCAGGTCCAACCGATGGGGAAAATCATAATAGCAAAACACTACCAGAAAACGGCACGACTTCTCTGCTTTGTTCCCTCAAATAGTCGCACGGAATAATGATAATAATAAACATGTGCTGAGTGGTTTTCTGTGCTAAGTGCTGCTCTTAGCCCTTCAGAAGTATTGACTCACCTAAGCCTCTAAAAATCCTCTAAGGGAAGTGACAGTATTATTCCCATTTTACAAATCAGAGACTGGAGTATCTGAGCAGTTTGTAAACCTCTTCAGGAGAAAGGGAAAGGATGAAAGAGTCACTTAATCATTACGGAATTGAAGAAACTTTGTGGCTTTTGGCTTCATGGTCCCTTCTCTCTTTTTTAGTTTTTTTCCCTTAGAATTTTATTTATTTGATACTGAGAGAGAGAGAGAGAGCACAAGCAGGGGGAGCAGCAGTGGAAGAGAGAGAAGCAGGCTCTCCGCCAAGCTGGGAGCCCGATATGGGGCTCGATCCCAGGACCCCGGGATCATGACCTGAATCGAAGGCAGATCTTTAACTGACTGAGCCACTCAGGTGTCCCAGTGGTCCCTTTTCTTGCCAGGCAACTTGGGGATATTGAGAGTATCTGATGAAATTTGCGCCGAGTGGGATTTATAGTTTTTTGAAGGAAGATTACTGTGTACATGACTCTGGAAAGCCTTCCTCGCCTCCTAAATCATATTTGTACTGTGAGTCTAGTTGGTGGTAATATTGCCCTCAATGAAGGGACAGGAAATGCCAGATTTTTGTTGACATGTGTTTTTCTTTTTCCCAAAATGTAAGAGACTCCCCCCTCCCAACTGACAGTAATTGGGGATCCTGAATATACATTTGTTTTTTCAAAAGGCATGTCTACATGTGAGGGCCTGTCCGAGTTGTCTATTAAACCACCTCTGCATGGATAGATGCAGACGGCAGAAGGTTCTATTTCGGTGTCAGAGAATTGTCTGCTTTGGAGAGAACTGAGGATGTTAGCTGCGTCTGCATGCTCTCCGCATAATGTCAGATTTTGTCCCCTCAGCCTGCTCCCTGGTCCAGATCATTCCCCTTGCTCTCATCTCGAACCTGGTCAACGATTTTTCTGTAATCTCAAGCTTCTGATTTCTTTTTGGGAAGTAACTATGGCTCTCGGTTTCATGTTAATAGTCAACTGAGCAGTTGATGGTTTAGCATGTAGCCTGATGAATAAATACTTTCTTGATCCATGAGAAGAAAGGTGGGGATCCCTTCATTTCCATTTCACAGGTAGGGAAAAAAAAAAAAAAAAGCAACCAGAAGTTGAGAGTACTTAAGCCCAGCTAGCAAGCAGTAAAGCTTGAAGTTTACCTCTAAACTGTTTAGGATTTTTAGAGAAAGAGAGCAGAGGGAGGGGCAGAGAGAGAGGGACAAGCAGACTCTGCATGGAGCGTAGAGCCCGACACGGGGCTCGATCCCATGACCCTGTGTTCATGATCTGAGCTAAAATCAAGAGTTGGATCCTCAGTCCACTAAGCCACCCAGGCACCCCTGAAGTGTTGTTCATATGTTGAGCATTCCTTTATGTCATTGTCTCTGTGCCATTCCATTTTATCTTAATTTTTGTCACTTCTAACTTTTGTCAATTCTAAAACATCCTCATACTGATGGTTTTCCTGTTAGACTTTCTTAGCCTTTCTTAGTCCTTACTCCCTTGCTTCTCTGATGCTTCCTTTCTCTCCTCCTCCAACCCCTGGACCGTGGAGTCCTGTTTCATACTGAGTGCGTACACTTCCTTAAGCTCTTCGCCTGCTCTAAGCTGAGATTTCTTCTTTGGGCTATTCTCATACACGCTGGGCCACAAATCAGCTTGTTATTCTTTAGTGCTATTGTTAGGACAAAATACAGTTGTTGTTTTTTTAAAAAAAGAATGTGATGTCCTGACTGAAGTTGCAATATTTTTTGTCACTATTGTTGACAATGGGCTAAAAAATAAAAAGTGAAAGATCAGTGGATTTTTAGTAACCACAAATATATATCTTTGCCGATATTTTCTCCAGCCAGCCTCATGGGGGCAACTTTGTTATTCTATTAGCCTTTCCTAAAAAGAAAAAGAGAATGTTGATACCGCTCCCCCCCACTCCCCGGATTCTTTTTTTTTTTTTTTCTTTAATTACTTCAAGACCTTTCTTTAAGGTATATCATCTCACTTTTTTTTAAGATTTTTTTTTTAATTTGACAGAGATCACAAGTAGGCAGAGAGGCAAGCAGAGAGAGGAGGGGAAGCAGGCTTCCTGCTGAGCAAAGAATCTGATGGGGGGTCGATCCCAGGACCAAGAGCTCATGATCCGAGCCGAAGGCAGAGGCTTAACCCACTGAGCCACCCAGGCACCCCCATATCATCTCACTTTTAGCAAATATCTTTAACCCATTGAATCAGTTTTTGATTATTTAATAGGGATAAGTGTTAGGATAAAGGTTGCTCAAGACAAGGACCTTATCCCTTCTGGAATCTGTAGTCTCCCTTTTTCTGTTAAGCCTTTAATAGAATTTAAATATGGCCTGGGGGGGTGTTTTTAAGGGCAGTTTCCTGAATTATGATTTATGCCCTCCAGAGCCCTTGGTGTCTTACTTGGCGATTGAAATCTAAAATAGGAAACAACTTCTAACAAAGTGTTTTATCTTATAGTCGTTCCTCCCTGAACGTATGAAGTGGTAAACTGTGATCTCCATGGAATATTAATTGTTGGTCTGTATCCATTGCCTCTTTAAGTTTAGCAGTTAGATTATGTGATGACTGGGTTTCTAGGTCTTGGAAACTGGAAAAGGTTGACTCTTAATGTGGGAACAGTATTTAGTCCAGAAGGGGGTGCTGCCAGGCCTTTATCTCTGGCTTCTGAGGGAGAGGAGTCCCCTTGGGTGGGGTCTTGGGGGCAGCTCTCCGTGTAGCACACCCACCTTCTCAGGGACTTGAGGTCTTCCCTGTCCTTCCCTAGCCTGGGGAAGCCTCAGCGCATCCTCTGCGGGAGGCCACTGGGTCTCCATCCCCTCCTGTCCCTCCTCACCAACTTCCTCCCTCCCCATGAGCCAGGAAAGGGCTCTGGTCTCCTGGCAATGCCTGTCCTCAGGAAACCCTCCCATGATCTCCCACTCTCCTCATCCTTGTTTTCTCTCATAGAACACTTTTTTCCTTCATACTTTGCCCAAAGGAATATTCCATACCCATTTGTGATCTCGTTTAATCCCTCCCCCCCCCCCATTTAACTGGAAGCCACATGAGACCACGGCTGCATCTTGCTCACCACTGTTGGAGCCAGAACATCGCGTGTGTTCAGTAACTCAAGATGCTTCACACATTCTCCACATAAACAGATGGCTCTTTTTGGAGGTGCTGGATTTGGATTTTTTAACTATAAAATGTATTTATTTGGTCAGACTCCAATGTTTTTTTGACAAACTAAACCCAGAAAAGATTGTTTCTTCCTTAATATCCTGCACTGGAAAATTCTTTTTTCGTCCTGAAGAATTATTCTAGATGTTTGTTCTTGTCACTCTGAACTGAAAAAGAGAGGGGGTTTGGGGCCAGTATGTTTGTCCCAATATAGGATGACAATTCTTCTTCTTCTTCTTCTTCTTCTTCTTCTTTTTTAAAGGCTTTCTCAACACAGAAGCTTTCACTGTGCCTTTGAGTTGCTTAAGGTGCTCAGGAAACAGGGAGAATACAGGAAAAGTTTCCCAACCGGTTAGTCCAGTTAAGGCACTGAAGTGGTTTAAGCCTTTGATATTAGTTTAACCAAGTTAGGAAGTTAGTAAGGCAGAAGGGCTTTCAGGGATAAATCACTCCTCCCTCCCGGCCCCTGCCCTTTAACTGTTCCTTCTGTCTGCTGGGGACTATAAATGGTGTCTTTTGTCTTCATGCCTGTGGAAGGGGTGGGGGCGCTGGGAGGTGGGGTTTACATCAGAGGGACCCATTCTCCCTTGCTGCCAGCTGAGAGTTCCTCACGGAGTGGTTGTGGGGTTCAAATAAAGCACCCCAGAGAGTGCTCGGGGCTTCACGGCTGGACTTTGGGAAGAGCGCCCGGTTTTTCTGTATTGGAACACGTTGCTTCCCACCTCTGGCGTCTTCCGCTGAGCAGGGAAGTGGCGCTGGCTTGTTGGTCCCCTGGACCAGCAAGCCTGCGTCCGGAGAGTCTTTCATTCCCTAATTCCACAAACATTTGTAGACTAATAAACAAATGTTGATGGGCTGATAACGGGTGGCACGCAGCAGGGATGCCTGTGAGGCTCCTGCTGTCACAGAGTGTCGTTAAAACCGTACGCTCAGTGGGGTATGGAGAGGGTGGCATTTCGTTTGTTTCTGTCACTGTAGAGAGACCTGAGCAAAGACACCGGGGCGCCAGAGCATTTGAAAGTGGGGGAGAAACAGGGCCACGAGTGTTGTTTCTTTTGAGGGGAAGGTGACAAAAGATCACCAGAAGCTGAGCAAGCCGATGGGAGGAGGAGATCATAGGCCGAAGAAGAAGTGTGCAAGAGTGTGTGGGGGAGGAAAAGTAATTTCCCCTCTACCCTACTAGGTTCTTGGCTCAGACCTCTCTGTAATAAAAGATCAACAGGAGAAAACAAAGGTATCTCTTGCACACATGGGAGGGCCCCAGGAAAACTTCAGTATCTCCCCCAAAGGGTCCAAGACACTGCCCTAAATACCATCTCCAGCTAAATACAAAAGAAGATGTTGAGGGGAACGGTTGTGGGACCTTATCAGGCCAAGTGCCCTCAGCAAGGGTATGGTCATTATGCAGATTTAAGTCCACACCTTCTCCCTTGAGAAGAGTTTTGAGATCTTTGGTCATTTTCCTATTTCTGGTACACAAAGAGAGATACTCTTATAAATAGAGATTTCCTTTATAAATGTAAACTTCTCCTAGGGAAGGGTAACTTCTCAAGGTTTTCAAAGCTCCTCCTGTGTGGGCTGATTCTTTCCTTTTTTAAAAGATTTTATTTTATTTGACAGAGAGAGTGAGCACAAGCAGGGGGAACAGTAGGGAGAGGGAGAAGCAGGCTCTCCGCTGAGCAGGGAGCCCAGTGCAATGCAGGGCTGGATCCCAGGACCCTGAGATCATGACCTGAGCCGAAGGCACCAGCTCAATGGACTGAGCCACCCAGGTGCCCCTGCATGGGTTGATTCTTAAAAATAACCAGCTCAAGATAATCCCTGTGCCAAAGAGACATATTCCGGGGTGAAATATTCTGTTCCTCTTCAAGTAAGAGAACATAATAGATTCAGGAAATGAAATGTCCTATAAGAATGGTGGGGAGGGAGGGAGGGGGAGGGGACAGATAAACTGCCCAGCTCCACACAGAGCAGGTTATTGCAGGGGCCTCTGGGCCAGGAAAAAGGGTCTGGATTTGAGATCAATACTGGAGTGCATGGAAAGACTTGATTACATTGGACAAGGACTCTGGCCGGTGTGAAGAGACTCTATGAGAGGATGCAGGTAGTTTTGGGACACTAAACAGAAAGTGTCCAAATGAGGGACGAAAACCTCTACCAGCATGGCCCTGGGCTGGGTGGGGAAGGGTGGATTACTCAGAGATCCAGCCTGAAGATATGTGGAAAGGATTCCGAGACTGTGGGATTTTACTCGGCTGAATTTTGATCTTGCCAATCGATTTATCTTCTTCGGGAATCTCCACGAGAACATGAATGTGAGCGGTTCTCTGGACTTGCTGTGTGCCTCTGTTCTTTATGCCAAAACCTGGCACAGGGCTGCTGATGTGCTCCGTGTGAGTTCGCCGAGCCAAGGAAAGCATCTGCCTGGGTCCCCATTCTAGATGATAGGTCAGTGCCGAGATCAGTATGGCAGTCTTTCAGAAAGCAGCACCCTAATGAAGGGAGAGGAAGATCAGCACCAAACCCCGTGTTCTGGGGCTTCTTTTGAGAAAGAGAAGCTGAACCGTATCAGAGAGCCCAAATTAGACCTGGGCACAGAGCCCTCCACCCTGCGGGGAGTTGCGGGGGTGGGGGGGAGTAGGTGCCAGGGCCTCTGCGTTCCCATAGTAATCTGCACTCGCCATGATGCCCCCTTAGCATTTGGTACCACCCTTGAATTTTTAGTTGTCTGCTCCCTAACGAACCACATGCGGTTTGTGTATCTCCTGCCCGGCGGTGCGCCTGGCCCTTCCCCGGCATTCGGCGAGTGTTGATTCACTCACTCACCCTCCCTAGCCGCCTCGATTGCTGTAGCTGAGGGTGGGTGAAGGGTTATTCTGTCTCCCCTTGTAAGGTAGTCAGGGAGGGACGAGTCTCCCCATTTTGCTCATGAAGAAGGGGAGGCCTAGAAGACTGGCCCGCGAAGCGCTTTGTGCGTGGCGGTGGTCGTCGGAGCAGTTCAGAACCAAGGGTCTCATTCGTGAGTCCCAAAGACAGAGATCTGGTTTCTGGGGGGGCAGGATCCTGCCTGGGAGTGAGGGGGTCCGTGTGTGCATTGCGTCTCCCCGCGGGTTTCTGACGTTCGGCAACGTGGCCAGCCTCTACCAGGGCTTCTCTGACTTTCACAGACACACAGATCACGTGGGGACCTAAATCAAACGCAGACTCTGATGCCGCAGGTTTGGGGTGAGACCCGCGTCTGCATCCCTAACAAGCTCCTGGGTGGGCTGAAGCCGCAAGGCCAGCAGACCAGACTCGCCGTCCCCGGGCCCGGATGTCCAGGACCTTCTGAGCCAAATGCAGGAAGACAGAGGGCAGAGGTGTGGACGGGGAGGCAGGGGTGTTCTGCGGCTGAAACAGCAGGGACAGGATACACACTTTGTGCCGTGAACTTGGAAAGCGAAATTGCGGTCGGTGGGCTTGCCGAGTCCCCTGTTACAGCTGGAGCGCCTGGCGCTGGGGGTCCCGAAACAGACCGGGCCCGGCCACTGGCTGCCGACGAATCCGAAGGCAGAGAGACGGGTGGGCGGTGGGGAGACAAGAAAGGGATTCACTTCGGTGAGGCCGGCTCCGGGAAGACCGCGGGCTCACGTCCCCAGGGCTGCCTCCGCAGTGCCGGAAGGACTTGCAGGCTTGTGTCAGGGAAATGTGGAGCGACGGTCAGCGGGTGTGTGCAGTGGGCACTGAAGGTCGGGTCCGTCGTGCTCTTGGGGTCAGTCACGTGGGGTTTGGCTGGCTCAGGGCAGTCACTGTTGCTCGAGGAGGTCGTTTCAGCCCCCATCGGGGGACGCGTTGCCCGGTGGGTCTTTTGCCCGAGGTGAGCTGGCAAGAAGAATGTGATCAGGGAGAAGGTGCAGACTGAGGTCCAGGTGGAGGGGGTCCAAGTCCCCGTTCACTCCTCCTTCCCCATTTAGCAGCTCTGTCTCTCGAGAACACAGCCCCAGGCCCCTATGTGGAGTTGACTGTGACCACTCGCCCCCTGCTGCCACCCGGGCTCGCCCTGTTATTTAGCACTTGTGAAACCAGGATGGAATGGCGGCATTTCTCCTGCCCGTGCTGTGGGTCCCTCGAGGGCCAGGCTGCCATGAAACTGCCCCCTCTGTCCCGTGTTTGCTGCTGTGTCCCCTGCGCCCTAGATGCAGAGGCTCCAGAATGTCACATGGTTCCTCCCTCAGTCGCAAGATTCCCTGAACATCAAGATTAGTAGTGAAGAGTCTGGAACAGTAGCTGAGGGCACTGCCTCTGAGGGTCGAGCGCTCTCCGGGTGCCCCAAAGCCCGCCTCTTTAGCATCCGGATTATTCTAAGCTGATTGTTTTTAAGAAACAGCAGACATGAGAAAAGCTCAGAAAACTGAGTAGAAGGTACCATTTTACATTCACAAGGGAAATCTCTATTCACGGGGGTGCCTTCTCTGTGCCAGGAACAGGAGGGTGACCAAATCTTTAGCAACTTGTCCATGTAGAAAGCCAGGACTTAAATCTCCATATCAGCCGTATCTCTTTTCTCTGTGCTTTTCCTGGTAGCCTTGCATGACTGCCCTTCCCCTGCCCCACCACCCCCTCAACATCTTCTTATACCTTTAGCTGGAGACAGTATTTGTAAGGTGGTGTCTTGGGCCCTTTGGGGGAGTTACTCAGTTTTCCTGGGTAAGTTCCGTGTGTATGGAAGGTATACATGTTATCAAAAGTCTGTTTTTCTCCAGTCAATGTTTTACTACAGTGGGGTCAGAGCCAAGAACCTAGAAGAGTAAAGGGAAACTTATTTTTTTTCCTTCTCTACAACGCCATTGCTAGCTTTTCTACTGACTACCTTAGCCTCAGTTTTGTCCTCTGTAAAATGGGGATAAAAAACATTTTAACTGCTAATGGTACATATGAAATAGATAATACACATCAATTACTTAGCACAGTGCCCACACATAGGAAGTAGCCGATAAGCAGTTGTTGAAAATCACCACGTAAAAAGGGGATGCCTGGAGTCATTCATATTTTCTCTTTATTCATATTTGGCTCTTTAGTCAGGTCTAATAAGGACACGAAAAAACGAATTCCTCATTTCACCGTTACCTCAGCTGCTGGCCCAGGAGCATAACTACAGCACACCTGCGGGTCACCATCCTCACGTACTGTACAAAAGGACGGCTGAGGAGAAGGTCCAGCGTTGCCATAGCTACCCGGGCTCCAGCGGGCATCATCCTGGTGACTCCAGAGCTCACACTCCCCATGCATCTCAGAGTCAAGAAAGAGAGCATCACCACCCAAGGTTGCAAAAGCAGCATTTTTGTGGACGACGCAAGAAATGTATGTAAGGAAACTTTTTCTTATTTTGTTCTTATGTGGGCCCTCAAAAGGCTCTCTTGAGTGTGGTCAGGTGTGCTGACTTTGCAGGTTAAAATGGGGTGACCTTAAGCACCCCCTGAAATTTGTCTTGGAGATGGGCCAAGATTCACTCCTGTCAGGCAAACCTGAGTGGTCAATTCTCAATTCTTCTAGATTAAACTAGGAGAGATTGTGATGTGCTTTTGTTTTAGTCACGGGTCACCATATTATCTTGGTTTCTGTGCTCCTGAGAAAGGTACCCAGTCTTCCAGTGATGAAGGAAATCAGAGGTGAATCCTCAGGTGTGGTTGGATGTTTGTTCGTTTTGAGCTCTTAAAGGATAACTTCACAGGAAATGAGAACATTGACACCTATGTGGATGTAGCAGTGAGATACAGGGCCCCTTGGGCATGGTTTGTGACCCAGGCACAACCTTCTGCACTCTGTAGATCAGCAATGTCTAACAGAAATACAGTGTCAGCCCCACAAGTAGTCTTAAATGTTCTAATGGCCACATTTTAAAAAATTAAAGATAAGGAAATTAATTTTAATAATGTTTATTAATAAATAAATAATTATTTAACCCGATATAGTATAGAATATCATCTCAACGTGCAATGTTGAGTATACCAAATTATGAATTGAGTATTTTATATTAAGTTTTGGAATTCTGGTCATTGTTGGACAGAGCACAATTCCAATGTAGACAACAAATTCTCATCAGAAATACTTAATCTGTATTTTAAGTTCATAAAATTTAAGGTTGGAAAAGTAGATTTGCATATTCCTGTAGTTCCAAACTTATTTTCCAATGACTGCACCAAATATTGCTTTCTTCATTTAAATTGAAATTAATTAAACTTAAGATTAAAACTTTGGTTTCTCCAGTGGCACCAGACAAAGGCTCAGTAACCACGAATAGCGGGTGAATGTGAGTTAGGGGAGCTGGATGGTGCCTCTACCCAAGGAGAATGGGCAATAATGAAATACCATGTTTCTCCCATTTTTATTGCTCTTTGGGGTTTGGGGTGTTAACAGAAATATCATCTTTAAGGAACATCTATTTGATATGGATTTATGGTAATTGTGGTAATTATAATAGTGTTCCCCATAGTGACAATGATATATATCTGATAACAAAGCTGATCTTTGGAGCAGTCTTATGATTGGTATTGTGGGCATTAGTGCTCTTTTCCTTGATAAACTGAGACTCAGGGTCACTTATCAAAATGGCCGACGAGGTTTTATATCTAACTCTACATAATTTGATCTCTTAATTTCACTCTCTGGAGAGTTATAATGACTTTACTCTTAGGACTGTACTAGTTGTTGAAGTATTAAAATAACTCTGTGTTCTTATTACAGTTCCAAATGTCCCATTCCCTCCCAGCAATCCTTGGACTTGTCCTTCCCTATTAACTGAAGGGATCGTGCCTGGCCCAACATCTTGAGACTTCCAGGTCTCTTCCCAAAGGCCATGGCCAATATCCACTCTGTTAAGGTGGTGCCTGCACCTTACCTGCTAGGAAATACTTAATATCATTTTAAGTATCACCCCTGACTGTGCTCTTTTCCTCAAAACTAACTCAATATTAGGTCAAAGAGTCCTTATTCAGCACTTATTTTGTGCTATATTCAAGTTTCTGTTGATGAAACAAGGATATTAGACTTGGACAGTATTCTGTAGGAGGTATATTTCTAAATTTTATTTGGAAATAATATATAAAGTGTTATGAATTCAGGTGCAAAGGATAATATGTGTGTTTTACCTGTAGAGTATTTTTTAGTTGTTGAGTCTATCCATCCACCAACCTCTTTGAATCTTTCTTGACCACAGACTAGATGCAAAGCCCCAGGACAAGAACCGAAGTCATCATTTATCAGTACATCAGTCAAGTGTTCGTTACAGACTCTCTCCCTGCCCTGTTTAGATTTCTTTTATCTCACCCAGATGTTCTCCACTGATAATCCTCTCCAAATGCTCTTATGTTCATTGTAGATGCCCCTAAGCCTCCCACGGAGGACACCTATCTCAGGTTTGATGAATATGGGAGTGCAGGGAGACCCAGAAGATCAGCTGGAAAATCGCAAAAGGGACTAAATGTGGAAACCCTTGTGGTAGCAGACAAGAAAATGGTGGAAAAGCACGGCAAGGCAAATGTGACCACGTACATTCTCACAGTCATGAACATGGTAAGGGAATTTGTTAGACTCCAGTGCTCTGGTTCTCCAGAACAGCCAAAATCACGGAATATCCTTGTGACGATTGAATAGTGATGGAGCCACATAATTTTATTGGAAAAAAATTGAGTTTTGAGGAAATTGCTTCATACGTACATATACATAAATTCAATTTTGTAGAATTAAAGCGTGCATACTTATAAATCTGATTGATACACACACAGAGTTTTGGAAATTTCTAGATTTTCTTTATTTTTGTTTGATTTCAATTGTTCCAACAGGTTTCTAGCCTATTTAAAGATGGGACCATTGGAAGTGACATAAACATTGTTGTGGTGAGCCTCATTCTTCTGGAACAAGAACCTGTACGTGCTAAACTTCACTTATTTCTTAATTCACTCTGCCATTTGGGATCTACTTATTGAATATCTACTGTGTACCTATCCATGAACTAGTCATTAGAAATTCCAGCTTGAAAATAGGCTGACCCTATCCTCAAAGAAAGTGAACCTAATAGGGTTGTGTATTCAAATAAGTAAAACATCACAAAATAATTATATATATACATATATATAATTATATATATAATATGTGTATGCGATGGCATAAATATTAAATATGCATATATAATATAAATACTACATTATGTATAAAAATACAAATATTATGTAGGCTTCATAGGGAAGGTGCATTTGATAATAGATTTAGGGGTTGGTTGCATTTTGTGCATCAGATATGCTGGGTAATTTCAGGTAGATGCAAAAAGATACTGAAACATACTGAAAATAAGTCATCAGAAAATTCTTGTAGTTAACCTGCTGTCCCCCCAACACCATCTTAGGTACTACAGGGACTAAATAAAGACTATTTAACTGCCCTTAATGGCCCTTGAATTGATTACCTTGAGGTGCAGGACACAGGCATGGAGTAAGTCATAAAACCAGAACATATAATAAAGTGTTAATTGCATGGCACTCACTGCTTTGTAGTGTTTTGGTACTGAAACTATATTTTTCTGAGGTGGAGATTACCAAGTTTTTTAAGTCCACTGTGGCTTCTCCTCTTCATCTGTTACCCCAGTAATTACTGTACAAAGTGAGGAGTCCGAGACAGAAATTAATCTCATTGTCCAGGTGTGTAGAGCTACAGAGGTTAACCTGTCAAGCTGTTCCTGGAATTTTAGGAAGGTAGGAAGGAGGGTGTGTGTCATTGGGAGGCACTTTTGTCTTTAACCTACCACTTATACTTTGCTCAGGGACACTGAAGCCGGAGGCATCCTAATTTACAGATAATTAAAGACCTAGTCTAAAAACCCTCAACTTGACCCAAGTCAATAGTTTTAAGCAAAGATTTGGTAAATAATTAAAGCGAGGTCCTATCTTACCCCTCAGAGTCTTATAATTATTTGTTTCTACATCCATTCACTGAGCTTTCATTTTATTGATTGATGGATGCTTGATTTTAATCTGTGATGTGCCAAGGCCTTTGCTGGAAATTCTGATACAGGGGTAGACGAGTTGTGGTCAGTGCCTTCCTCATGCTGTATTGAAGAAGACATTGAACTTTCTCACCACTGACTTACAATCAGGTTCTGAAAGCTATAACAGTGTCATAAAGGTGGTACCAGCATGAGATGAACACAGATATTCCTAACTGATATCAGGTTACTATTTTTTTATAGAAAAAGATCTAGTCATAAAGTATACTACTAAAACTCTATAGTTACTCTAAGTATTGTGAGTGAGCATTTACCTGAAACAGTTTTAGGGTGTGTTTTTTGTTTTTTTTTTAATCAAAAATTTGTTTGTTTTTCTCTACTGACCTTTCTCCCTAGAAACATGATGTTTTATCAAAATGTTTAATCAAAAAATCAATGTTTAATCAAAAATGTGTTTGTTTTTCTCTACTGACCTTTCTCCCTAGAAACATGATGTTTTCTGTATTTGCCTGTACAAATGGAATGATTCATGGTTCTCACCTCTGACAAATTCACACTCTGATTTGTGTGGGTTTCCCATAGGGAGGATTACTGATCAACCATCATGCAGACCAGTCTCTGAACAGTTTTTGTCAGTGGCAGTCTGCCCTCACTGGAAAGAATGGCAAGAGGCATGACCATGCCATCCTGCTCACGGGATTTGACATTTGTTCCTGGAAGAATGAACCATGTGACACTCTAGGTAAGGCATGAGTGGATGCTTCACTCGCACCTGTGGAAGCACAGTGTGGAAACTGCCTACCAGGTGGGTGGCCCTAAGAATCCTTCATAAGAAGACCTAATATTTAAATGGCGCAGTAGTATCTTCACCGTAATTCTATTTAACTGAAGTCAGGGTGGAATGGTGAGCCCATTTCCTTTATTCATTTTGTATTTTTCTTTATTAACTCTGTTAATGATCATTGAGGCAAACTAACTAGACAAGTTGTGGTGTATACCATAAGCACAACTGGGCAGCTGAAGAGAATTTGACTGAAGAATTCAGAATATCTCCATGCTGCATAACTGTGCCCTTGGGTAGCATAATGGTACATCCTTTAGAAAGTTACTTGACCTTTAAAGGACCCAGCTATTCTATATTTGCACAAGATAGTGAGTAAGGACTGTGTCTTCTACGTCTAAACTATTTTTTCTGGTATATTCCATCGCATACGGTAGGAACCCAACCTTTTTTTTGATGAGTTAATGATCATCTAGATCAGTGTTGATGATGGTGGTGGTGGTGGCGATGGTGCCGTTGGTCATATATGCCTATATATTATGTTTCTCAGACCATCTCGTTGACCTCATAGCAGCATGGTGGGCGCGGTCCATCCACAAGTGTGCATTTCGTACACACTGGACACATACACTCATTCCACATATGAGGACTGAAAACTGGGAAAAAAGACATTTAACACACAGTGTGATTCACGATAGAATCAAGCACTGGCTAGAATGATTTTATAGCTGCTCTTAGAAGGAAGTAGTTTATGAAAACAGAAGCATTCGTCACGGTCTAGTAAATAGGAGAAAAATGAATTTATTCTGTTCACATTGTTCAGGCCTTTTCATGTTGTCCGCTTCAGAAAAAGACCAGGATGTATGTTCTCTTAGAAAATATACCTTGAGCTTTAATGCCAATAGCGCTGTTTAGTGTACATTTTGCATTGGTTTAACTCCGATAAGGCATATAGCTGTCATACAGCTTCCTATTCTGTATGGAAAATGGAAAATACAATATCCATAGTGATTTTACAGGGTTGCGAGGAGGATCTGTTGATGACAGTATGTTTTAAAACGCAAGAAAATGTTAATTTCTGCATTTATCTGGATGAGACAGATAACCAGATAACCCTATACCTTTAGTGCTTTTCTGAAAAAAAAAATTAAGTACCTGAATCAATTAAACTGAAATTAATCATGTTAATCAATGAAACTAAAACTGTGCAGAACATTTTGAAGCCATAAGAAACGAACAGGTATCTGTACGTGTGCCCTTTGGACTAACACTTGAAAATGCTCTCTCCATAGGGTTTGCCCCCATCAGTGGAATGTGCAGTAAGTACCGGAGCTGTACCATCAATGAGGACACGGGGCTTGGCCTGGCCTTCACCATCGCTCATGAGTCAGGGCACAAGTGAGTGAGCCCTCGATTCACCACTTGATACGAAAACCGGCTGGGTGATTCACTGGCATCCCCCTAGTGATAATTGTTGGGCTAGTCAGAATAGATAGGCTGAATCTTGGGTCAAGCTTGGAATCCTACCTGACTCTAAGGAGAACTCCCTCAGTAAAGGCCGGCCATCATGGATGTTGCTTTTTTTGAACAACAGTGTTTCCCTGCTGCACAGAATTACATGGTGGGCACAGATGGACTGCGAGTCATCTAATGGACCCCCTCGTCTTTTAGGAATGTCTTCCAGGCTCTGCTACAGTGAAGATCCTTTTGGTTCATTACACCGAGGCAGTAATCGGGCAGATGTGTACATTCCCGGAACATAATGGCATGTTAATTGTTCAAAGGCTTTCGGTGCACGCACTGGATATTCTTGGAGTTGGTGTCATGGCGTGTACTTAGTAGTCTTTTCTCCGGTGTTAGTAAATCTTTCTCTTGTGAGAATAGAGTTCGAAACGAGGGATGAGAAACCTGAGAGCAGTGAGCTAAATGGATAAGGCATGAAATAGGGTGCCGACACAGTTCTGTAGAGGCTTTCCAAATACTCCTTGAATGGTAGCAGCCACATTGGAATGAGCCCGCTGCTTTACAAAATGGCTGCTTCGAAAGGCAAGCTGTTTGGATAGATGAGTTGAGTATTGGCGTGTGTGTCTTGTGTTCAACACTTATCTCGAATGCTCATATTCAGAGCATCTGATTGATTTCTGACTTAAAATCATCTCCTCTACAACTATAATTTATATTTGAATATTTTGGTGCTCTTAGCATATTATCTTCTGGAAATTTGAATCCGGTGTATGTACATAGCCACTTTCTTAGCAAGATATGAATGAACCAGTTTTATTGTAAACACTGGTACAAAAATGCCTGTCATGCACAAGGCCCCTTTGTACAGAACAGGAAAGAAGTATGAATGTCAAACATGTCTGTTTAAATTTGTTTCTGTACCTATCACCTATTGACCCTGAATTTCAGTATCACAGTTTCACAGTTGGTGGCAAGAAAAAAAAAAAGTGGCACTCGAAATAGAAGAATTTGACTATCCCATCATTTTAAAGTAGCTTAGATATCTTGACCAAAAGTTTCTCATCCTTAAATATATAGCAGATGTACTATTCTCTGATTTTGTAGGCAAGACATAATGGAATAAAACCCATAGCATTCTTTACAATTTTCTACATGAATTTTACAATACGACAGTTGCCTTTTTTTTTTTTTCCTTAAAAAAGTTTTTTTAAATTTGTTTTAGAGAGAGAGGAGCATGCAAACAATGGGAAGGGACAGAGGAGAGGGAGAGCGAGAATCTAAGACTCCACACTGAGAGCAGAGTCCCACACAGGGCTTGATCTCACGACCCTGAGATCATAACCTGAGCTGAAACTGAGTCAGACCCTTAACTGACTGAATCACCCAGGACCCCCTATAGTTAACTCTTAAACAACATTGTTTTGAACTCTGTGCAGGTCCACTTGCATGTAAATTTTTTTCAATAAATGCCATATAGTATTTTAAGTGTATTTTCCTTATAATTTTCTTTTTTTTTTTTTAAAGATTTTATTTATTCATTTGATAGACAGAGATCACAAGTAGGCAGAGAGAGAGAGAGAGGAAGAAGCAGGCTGTCCGCAGGGCAGAGAGCCCGATGCGGGGCTCGATCCCACGACCCTGGGATCATGACCCGAGCTGAAGGCAGCGGCTTTAACTCACTGAGCCACCCAGGCGCCCCCCTTATAATTTTCTTAATAACATTTTTTTCTCTAGCTTACTTGATTGTAAGAATATAGTATATAATGCATGTAACATACAATGTATGTAGTAATTAAGTTATTAATAAGGCTTCCAGTCAGCAAGTAGGTTATTGGTAGGTAAGCTTTGGGGGAGATAAAAATTAGGCTTGAATTTTCAACTGCAGGTGGGGAGGGTCGATGCCCTGAACCCCCGTGGTGTTCGAAGGTCAATTGTATATAGTAACTCATTTTTGTCTTTGTTTTTTCTTACGACTTTGATAACTCTGTCTCTCACTTGGGTTCAGTGATTGTCAATGTATCTTCTTTCCTTTGATTATAATTTGGAAAATGGGTTCACAGAAAGATGTTTCCTTCTTTCTACTCCAGTTTTGGCATGATTCACGATGGGGAAGGCAATCCCTGCAGAAAGGCTGAAGGCAATATCATGTCTCCCACACTGACAGGCAACAATGGGGTGTTTTCCTGGTCTTCATGCAGCCGGCAGTATCTCAAGAAATTCCTTAGGTAAGACAGAATAAAGCAGGGGTATTCCCAGGGTGGTGACAATAAATAGTGCTCAGCAGAAGTTTAAAATACTCAGTGGATTGAAGATGATGGCGGTGATCTATTGAAAAAATACATTGAATACCATGCTAAATGCTCTGCACGTGTTGCCTCATTCAATCTTCATGGCATTCCTATTATGATTCTTAGTCTCTGCTTGAGGAAACTGAGTCATAGGGAAGTTAACTGTGTTGCTTAACCTCCTTCAGCCAGTAAGATATAAACATGAGATTCACACTTAGGTCTGCTATGACTCCAAGGTCTACGCTTATAACTCTCTCCCCTTTATGACCTCCAGAGGTTGCTATATAAACATTTAACTGTGACTCACTGTTTTAATCTGATCAACCAGTTTGGTCCTAAGAGCATTAAAAATGCCCAAATGGTGTGCATGTTTTATAATGAATGGATTATTGTCTTGCTTAGCATTTTGTTTAAAATGGCCATGAGCTAACTATAAGTCTAGAAGACACCCAAAGCGGATGATAGTTATATGAAATCCATTTGATAACTCAAAACTCCTACATGGCATTTGTAAAATGGGAACTAGAAAGGTAGTACTATGTGATTTACATTAAATGATGAACCCAAAGTTGGAACTCTTTGAAGTTTCCTCTGGTTTTATTTAGCAGCAATATATATTTGACTATTGTAATTATAATAGCACTCCTCGTTGTTATTATCTATCTTATCATGCTATGTTGACTCACAAGAATGGGAAGTTCTAATCGCATTTCCCTTTGACCAAATGTTAGGGAAACTAACAAAATGTCTTTGGGAATTGATAATTTTGATACTTTTTTGTTAACTGTACTATTGCATACTATTTGTGAATGTTTCTAGAATTAGTAATACAGGCAAAGCTGATTAAATGTACAGATGTCTGATTGAACAGTATCCCAAAGAACAGTAAAAAATTGACAAACCTTTTGCTAATTATGATTTGAGCTTTGAAAGTATCTTTTCTATCTCATGTGAGAATAGAATCGACAGATATTATAAATCAAGGTCAACTTAGTACAGATTGAATTCCCATCATTAATATGATACAATTAAATGTTTTGGGATGATGGTAACAGTTGACTTTGCTTACTATGCTGGGTTGGCATATCGCATTTTCTTGCCGGATCTGTTAAATTCTTAATAGAAATCACTGTCTGTAATGAGGCATATTAGAGTTGATCTTGGTCTCATGGTTGACTCGGATTCCCATCTGTCTTCCTCCACAATCGTACTCAACCCCTGTGCTATTTTAACTCTCACTGATATCACAGTTTAACTGTTTAAGTTAAATGGAGGAAAGGTGCTTTTTAACAATATCCACCATCTAGACTGACTTCTTTTTTACTTAATACATCCCAGTTGAGTACACTTTAGGGAATTATTGGGACTTATTGCCCCAGTGCATCCTTTCTCCAGATGCTTTCAAAAACCTCACATATCTTTTGCTTCTCAAGATTATTTGAAGTAAATTACATTTTTGACCACTGCCCCATTACTTATAAAAGATGCAGCCCGACCTTCAACTGTGTGAAGATAGGTGCCAGCTCTGCCTAGTGTATTTTGTACCCTTAGTGCTTGGCCTGGTACTCAGCATCTAGTAGGCACCCCAATAAAAATCTGTTGAATATTGTTGAATGCGATTATTGGGAGAGTTTTCAAATATATTGACCTTTCCTATCTAGTTGGCCAAACCAAACCCCTTGGATAGCCATGACTTCCATAGCTGCGTAGATTGCATCTTCTTAGACAGGATGGGACTCACTCTCTGCCCAAAAAATAAATAAATAAATAAATAAATAAATAAATAAATAAATAAATATAAAAATCCATTTTAACTTTCAGTATTACCTATATCTTTCGCCATGCTGTATTTTCCTTTGCCTGAGTGCATTCAGAGACGTAGTTTTATGTGGAAGGATCGCAGATAAACACAGGAATTAACAAGGCTGTGTTTTCACGGCAGCACACCTCAGGCTGGGTGTCTGGTGGATGAGCCCAAGCAAACAGGACAGTATAAATATCCGGACAAGCTACCAGGACAGATTTATGATGCCGACACACAGTGCAAGTGGCAGTTTGGAGCAAAAGCCAAATTATGCAGCCTCGGGTTTGTGAAGGTATGTGTGCGTGTGGTAGCAAACTTCCATTAAGATTCTGCCGCGCGTCTGCGTCCCTAACAGAAATGTAAACATTTGGTTTGCGAAGGCCGAGGGTCAGAGTCTGGGTTATCTCTAAGATGTCAGTTGTTTGGCATGATAATTAAGTGGCAGTTTTACTGTCAGTGAATTATCCAGGCTTATCCCCCATGGACCGTGCCTGCTTTAAATACCATCCGACTGCATCCCTGGGAGAGAATCCCTCCTGGCGAGATGAGGATTTCATCACAAGTAGTACATCGGGGTGCAGTCACGTTTACCTACCCCTCATCCTTCTGTCTGTTGTTGTTGTAGCCATATTCCGTTGTGACGTGATAGGTTGAAAAAGCGGCACCACCTCGAAATATATCCCTGTACCTTTCTGGGATATGAAAACTACTGTTGACAGGCCACTTTTGTGTGTGTGTCCAGTCTTCCCTTCAATATTGTGAGAAACATCGATGGGAAAAGGAAAGGTCCAGGATGTAGAAACGGGAGACGCGTCCTCCCGTTTCTACATGTCCTTTGTACAACGCAGTTGGTACAAAACTCCATCATGGACCGTGTCAATGTCAGTACAGAATGGAATCGGTCTTAAGTGTTTCTTCCTAGTATCCAGAGAGAAATGTGGAATTTCTCCGTATCTGGAAACTGGGAAACGATGAAGTCTTGTAGCTCCTTTTCCCTGCTCTCTTCCTCTTCCCCCTTTCCATCCCTCGCCTTGTCTGTCTCTCCTGCAGCCACCAGCGGCCCCACTGTGGATAACCCTGCCTCGCCCACCGCCCCCAGCACGGGGCACGTGAGCGTCTGTTCCACGTAAGGCATCTTCCCAGAGACATATTTCACTTCTCCTCAGTTTTCATGAAGACCTTTTGAAAGGGGAATGATCATTTCTTACACGGAGCTCAGAGAATGTGTATTCCATTTGCCCAGAGCCTCAAAACTTTTCAACCTGTCCATCACACTGATGTTAAGCTTCCTTCTCTCCAATTAATAGGTGTTTCCCAAGCTTCACTCACTAACATCAACGGTCACCGGTAATTACCTTCATTCTCTGTGCTGTGTCTTTGTATTGCTTTGTTTTTTTTAAGAGTATTTATTTATTTGACGGAGAGAGTGCTCAGGAACAGGGAGGCGGAGGAGCAGGCTCCCCACTGAGGGAGCCTGATGCAGCTGCGCGTGACTTGATCCCAAGGCCCCGGGATCATGACCTGAGCTGAAAGCAGATGCTTAACCGACTGAGCCACTCAGGCGCTTTTCTAATAAATCAGTTTGCTTAAAACTATATAAGTCCGGTCCTAAGAAATAACCACCAAATCCCAGGTTTTGATATGGGATCACGCATTTCTCTAATGCTCCTTAAATGTCTCACTGTTAGAAAAGCTTCCCCATGCACCACCCAGTTTTCTCGGCGTATCCTCCACGGAACACGGGACTGACCTTGGCAAAGGCTGGCGTATCGTGTCCACGCGGATCCCTTGACAACCGTTTCTAATTGCCTGTTTTGTTGATGTGTTTGCCAGAGGTCAGTAGACATTCGCTTGGCCGGCAAAGTTTGTCGAACTGTCTCCTGTTCTCTGCACTTCTAGAGGTTTCGCTAGCTCACGCATTCATTAATCAAACATTTACTAAGCGCTCACTATGCGGCAAATGCGCCGTTGCTAACAAATTTGATTTTCCTCGGAAATACCAAGGAAGTTTTAAAAATGACAGTGAGTCCTTCCGGATCAGACATTTGACACACATGTCTGCGGTGCCTGTCCCGTGTCCGACAGTGTGCGGCGTCCCACAGCCTCTCTTCGGTGACCGATCTTCCTGGAACCATACCAGATCTCCGGGAGACAGCACCTCGGTCTGACCGTCTTCCTTGGGGAGCGGGTATTGCAGACGAGAAGACGAGAGAGCACGAGGAAGGCCCAGGGATGGGAGCCTGGTGGGGCGGGGAGATTTCCTTAAGGGAGAGGTTTGAGATAACCCTGAGGCGAGACAGGGAAGGAGGTAGATCCCGAGGGTGGAATTTTCCCCCCACAGCCTACGGGAGCGGAAAATACCTGCTTGTAACCAACCATGGCGTTACCTCCGAGAATCACAGATAGTTCCTCCCCGGCCTGCAGGGGAGGGGTTTTCCACACACGCAAACCTCTCGTTCATCCTGCTGGTCTGGACAGTGTAGACCCATTTCCAGCAGCCCGGGAAAAGGGTGGTGGTTTCCGTTACAAACCTGATCTCCTCACCGCTTTTTTTTTTTTTTCCCTAAACTTTATGCCTCCTGGAAAGGCAGTTTTGCATGATAGTTAGAAACACACACACTCACACACACACGGTGACTCTCTGACTTCTGGAGTTAGGTAGGCCTGGGTTTAAAACCTGATTCCGCCATACCCTAGAACCCTGAGCGAGTGGCTGAACCTCCCTCGGTTTTTGTGTCCCCATTTGTACCATGAGGTTAAGGACAGTTCTTCCCTGCTGATTGTGAGGGTGCAGCTCTAGGGGCTGCAGGACCCCTCAGCGAATACCCAGCCTTTTCCCCCCTGCTCTCCTCCTCCTGTCCCGGCAGCATCGTCATCCCAGGCTCCTCTCTCCCCGTGGCTTCCTTGTCCAAGGTCTGGAGCTGGCGCTCTTCCATCCCTCTCTTCTTCCCTCCTCTCCCAGCCACGGGTTTTCGGTCTTTGGTATATCAAGCCTGATCTCTCTTCCCTTGCAAAATGTTCGGGGAAAATGAGTTGGCAACTGATGGGTCCCCGTTATTTGGATAGATGGAAAGGGGGGTCCCCTCCACAGCCACCAGGGAGACTGTGTCTTTGGTCATTACACACGTAGTACCTGTTGACCGACAGTGAGGGAGTCGAGGCTGGCTGCCCGAATGCCCCAGGCTCTGGAAGAGAGTATGGTCACTGTTTCGATGCAGCTTATTTTACTAAGTTAGCAATGAGCAGACTGTATTCTGTTACCTTGGCAGCTGGCAGTTACTGTCACTTAGCAAAAGCTCCATAAAATGGTCATTTATAGAGGCACCAAGAGGGATTGAAGCAGAACAGGAATTACAGGGAAGCATTTGAATTCTAGAGAAAATGTTTGTGATCATCACCTCAGAGAACGCTTCCTTTAAAAGAAGAGGAATGTCAAAGATAGTAGGATGGGGATGTATTTCTTTCAAGATGTATTCTTTCAAGAATCTGACATTACAATGCATAAAGGACGTCAAAGGAACAAAGTTCTAGAAAATGAGTCACAGGCATGCAATGGACAGCATGGTGACTGTAGTTAATACTACGTCACTGAGCAAGTAGATCTTGACAGTCCTAATCACAAGAGAAAAAATTTTAACAGTGCACGGGGACAGATGTTCTCCGATTTATTGTGGTGATCTCTTGTAATAAGTACAAATATTGAATCGTTATGTCACATACCCGCAACTAATATAGTCAGTTATACCTCACATCTAAATATTATTTTAAAAAAGAACTTGACGTTGGGATAAAAGAATGGAGAATAAGGAGAAACTTCCTAGAATCTAAATCTAAATGCAATCAGTAAATTGTATCTACTTTGCCGTCTACTAAACTTGCTACATCAGGTTTCAACTCTTACTAACTCCCCCCCATGGACTCGTGTTCCAGTTGTGTTGATATCCTTGTATTTTCTCAAACCGGTCCTTCTTTCCACGCCTATAAGCCTTTGTAAATGTTCTTCCTGCCCTCGAATGCACGGTGCCTATGTGACAAATACCGAACGACCTTTTACATTGTCAAAGATTCAGCTCAAGCCGTACCTCCTATTTTCCCCAAGGAGATTTAAACGTTCCTCTCCCCCAGGCTCCATCCGCACCCTCTACGGACCATCATGAACTCATGGCACCGTATTATAACCGACGAGGTGAGCCTCTCGCCTCAGTGGATGGCCAACACGTAGCGTCCACCGTGTTGGCAGACACCCCAGAATTGCTTCCTGGATTTACATGGTACTCAAGCTGACGTTACTCTAGCATTCCCATTTCCATAAAGGGGAAGATTTCACCTCTGTCCCCTTCTCATCCGTCCTCAAGGAAAGGAAAGAGAGAGAGAGAAAGGAGTCAAGGATGACTCTATGATTTTTGGCTTGGGCAGCCAGAAGCATGGAGGTGTCGTAACACGAGCTGGAAGAGGTCGACCAGGTTTGGGGGGACAGGTGGGGAACTTTGTTTTGGATGTGTTTGGTGCTTCGTAAAATTCGATTTGCGGAGACCGTTAGCATTTTTAGCGCATCGGGTTTCGCTTGACGGGGCATCCTTCAGAATCTCTGGACTACAACAGGACACCACGGGTCAACCAGTGACAGGACAGAGGAACGCGTAATGTCGAGACTCTTCTTAAAGATCACATCCAGGCGACACAAGACCTTGGAGTCTCTGTGGTTATTTCTTCTCCCCTTAAATTATGACTCCAGTCTAGGGAATTATAGATAAGGAAAAGCTAGTTGAATATGCTGGGGGTGGGGGGAGGAGGGAAGAGCAAGCAAAAAAGTGCAAACTCCCATTTCTGTTTACTTGGAAAGGGAGCTCTCTCAGAGGACTCTCATGGTCGTCAAGGCATGTAGTTGGCTATAATTACGTTTCACTTATGTACTTCACCACAAAAGAAATAACATGTTCATACAGCCTGTCTGATTTCACTCTGGAACCCTGTGTTTTTTCTTTTGCCTCATTTTCCCGGTCTTCTCCAGCTGCCCCTTCTCCTTAGCCCTGTGGCTTGGCATTGGCCGTGGAATCCGGGTCTCCTTTGCTTGGGTCTGGCCCAGGGTCATTTCGGCGGCTGCCACATAGGCGAGGGGTGTGGGTTATGGCTGCCTGCCGGCTGTCAGGAGGAAACGGTTTAATTCTGTAACCTTTCCTAACTGTGGCTGGGTTTCAATGGTTCCCTCTCCTTTCTCCATTTTGATGTAGGACTGTCTTTTTCCACATTAAGTTGTTTCCTTCAGGCCCAGCGTGATCCACGGAGGGAGAGCACACAGAGATGATGAAGCTGATTCACTTGTTGGAAGGCCGCCTCCTGCTTTCTACTCATGTCAGCGGCAGGGCCATGTCTATGGGAAACACTGACATATCATGTCTTAGGAGCTGTTGTGGTATTCTGGAATGTGGGGCACATGGCTGGGGCCATGGATGGGTGGTGGTCCCCAGCAGCATCCTGAATCTTCCATTCTCCTTTGGAGGGGAAGGACTTTATGGTCCACACGATCAGGCTCACTGCCCTTATCTCTGGTTTCCTTGTGTTTCCTCTTCTTGGTTCTGTGGAAAACTTTTTTGGTGAAATAACTCCGGAGCTTGCTCTTGCCATGTTGTCTCACCATGAAATCTGCATTAACCGGAAGGCTTGGGGAATTGGGTGCCCAGTTAATGGAATTTTCAGGGCCCCACCAAGTGACCACAAAAGTCATTTTGTTTCCTCCCTGGCTGTTAATATTTTCCCCCAAATTGTACACGTTCACACGTCTATCCCTGCAAATAGAATGTGGCAAACAAAGTGGAATGATTTTGACATTTCATGATTTTGACATCCTCTTAATGACATAATTCTGAGTAGCAACTTTAGCTGTTTGAGCTGGAAGGAATCTGGTTCAGTCCCCTCATTTATAGATGGGTGACTGAGGCCCAGAGAGGCTGAGAGCTTTCCAGCTTCCAGTAATGACAAATCCAGGTCCAGAGAGCTGGGGTCAAGGACTCTGGCTGGAATCAGGCCAGTGTGAGTCCTGCCTTTGCCACTTACCAGCTGTGTGACTTGGTGGCTTTGGAAGTGTCAAGGGCTCGCTCAGTCCCGTCATCTAAATTAGTTTCTCTGGGGAATTAGTTTAGTGTCCGCCACTAAATTCTGTTAGCAACACTATTAGTTTCCCATAGCTGCTCTAATAACTTTCCGTGAACTTGGTGACTTAACATAAATTTATTTTCTTACAGTTCTGGAGGTAGACATCTGGGATGAGTCTCACTGGGCTGAGATCAAGTGTTGGCAGGCTTGTGTCCCTTCTAGAGGCTCCAGAAGGGAAGCCATTCTCTGGCATTCTCCAACTTCTAGAAGCCTCCTGTGTTCCTTGGCTCATGCCCCCTTCTCCCCATCTTCGAAGCAGCAACATCTCCCTTAGTCCTCCTCACACTGTCCTCTCTCTGGTTCTCTTCCATCTTCCTCTGCCCTATTTAAGGTCTCTCATGATCATCTTGGGCCCATCTGGAAAATTAAGATAGTTTCCCCATCTCAAGGTCAACTGATTAGCAACCTTAATTACATATGTGATTTCAATCCCCCTTTGCTATGTAACGGCACGAAGTCACAGGTGCCAGTGATTTGGATGCAGTCTTTTGAGGGGGTATGGGGGGCAGTATTCTGCCTACCGCAGTCTAGCATAAGAGTTAAATTCTTTCATGGTTTAGTGTGAGAATTGTCAAAATGCTTGAAAATTACTATAAAGAGGAAGAAGGTGATGATGGTGATCATTTACACCATTTATCCTCGAGAACCAACCTAGAGGGTCAAGAGCTACTTTTTTTTTTTTTTTAAGATTTTATTTATTTATTTGACAGACAGAGATCACAAGTAGGCAGAGAGGCAGGCAGAGAGAGAGGAGGAAGCAGGCTCCCCGTGGAGCAGAGAGCCCGACGTGGGACTCGATCTCAGGACCCCGAGACCATGACCCAAGCCGAAGGCAGCAGCTTAATCCACTGAGCCACCCAGGCGCCCCTCAAGAGCTACTTTTCTCACTATTTGCACAGGGGAGAAAACCGCAGATCAGAGACTTCTAGAACTTGACCATATGGCCTGGAACCTGGAATTCTGGGGCAAGGATTTGAATCAGATGGACTCGATTCCAGTCTTGGCCACATTTGCTTCCCTGGTGGTGGTACGGGTGGTGGTTCTTACAAACCAGGTCTCTTAGTTTCAAGCCAAAGGGTCCCTCCATAAATTATCATTACTCCCCATCTTTACCAAACACACATGCAGGTAGCATAGAAACTTCCTGATGTTACATTTGCTACCGCACGTAACTGGTTACCTTGCGGCTACTGACTTCACTTGCCTCTACTTGCTGGATCGTTTCTCATTCTAGCCCCCTCAGAACACAGTATTGTGTACGAAAGCTTTGGGTATTTTCATTTTTATTGTATCAAACCCCTGACCACCTGCTTCTTTCCTTTCAGGACATTTGCAAGTCACTTTGGTGCCATCGAGTGGGCCACAGGTGTGAGACCAAGTTTATGCCTGCGGCGGAAGGGACCGTTTGTGGCTTGAGTATGGTAAACTGCGTACTTGTTAGTTTTTAGTTCTGGAAGCATGATAACACATAGAAATAAGGCACTGTATAAACTATTTGCAGTGGGACTTCAGAATGGAATGCCTTGGCCGCATATGTTTTCTGACTTGTCTTTAAATCAACCAGCCTTATTTAACAGCTCTTATCAAAACTCAGTGCTAATATCACCCAGTTGTTTCAGTTGTTTAGGATGAGGGTTTTTTTCTGCCTTTGATTTCCATTTTTAGATGAAATATTTCAACAAGGTGGAAGGTTTCATTGTCTACTCTTTGCCTTTTCAACTTGATTCAGTATAGAAAAGCCTCAGGGATGAGATACTCCCTTTAGTAGCAAAGGAGAGACTGTCCCCCCATACCAGGCCTCTATCACTTACCTTACAGGACCCATTACTGAGTTTTTGACATGCTCAGTGGAGTCCCGTCACTTAGAGGGACTCCTAGCCAAGGGTAATCTGGGTCACTGTCTAGGTTGTACCAGAAAGCCATTAACCAGCAAGTATGGTCAACCCTCAGAACCATCACCGATATGGGAGATTTCTGTGTTTTGGATGAAGAGCATTCATACATTTGTTTCTGGGTTTTTTCTCCTTAGTAGCCTCTGGAGGGAGGGGTGCATTTGATATCGCAGTAAATGACCCAGATTTGGTGCATTCCTTTGAAAGATCATGATCAAGAGCTAGAAGGGGAAGCATAGAGATGCTCCAGGTTCTTTGATCTCTGCTTGAGCCACAAGAAGTAGAGAAGACTCAGTCATTTATAGTGAATTCAATCGCACAGTAACTTACCAACTTTTAGGCATCAGAGACAGGAGGCTCTGGGGATACAAAGATGAATAAAATTCGATTTTATCTCTTCAAGAAATCCCAGTCCGGTAGGGAAACCTGTACAGAAGCCAATAACCTTGACTTTCTTTTTATTTTTTTTTTTTACATTTTTATTTATTTATTTATTTGAAAGACAGAGATTACAAGTAGGCAGAGAGGCAGGTAGAGAGAGAGGATGAGGAAGCAGGCTCCCCGCTGAGCAGAGAGCTGGATGCGGGGCTCGATCCCAGGACCCCGAGATCATGACCTGAGCTGAAGGCAGAGGCTCAACCCACTGAGCCACCCAGGTGCCCCTTGACTTTCTCTTTAAACGGACCTCCTTTAAGCCCCGAGTTGCCGTCAGTGCTTGGGGTTAGTGCGCATTTAGGATGAAGTACAGTGAGCGGGTACACCGAGATGGGTGTCGGAATGCAAATCAAAGCTCCTTAGTTGGACGGGAGAGAAACTTTCAGTGAAAAGATTAACAATAACAGCAAAAATAAAGGCACACAAAAATCAACGTGCTCAGAAAATGCTTGCTAATATTTGTTGAGTCCTTTATTCCGAGTCATTAAAAATATTTGCATTTTTTAATTCTTTGATTTTAAAGAAAATAAACTTTATAAAAAATTGAGGTATTATGTGCAGCTTTCCGTCAGAAGTACCCGTCTTAGAAAATTTCAGTAAGGTTGATCATGGAAAAGGTGCATGGAATGTTTTAGGTGTGATGAGGCAAAAAAGTGAAATAATTAATTGAACATTACTCAATGGTACTGCTCAAGGCATTTTTATTTTTTTGTTGTTGTTTTTTAAAGATTGTATTTATTTATTAGAGAGGGAGCACGAGTGGGGGCAGGCAGAGGGAGAGGAACAAGCAGACTCCTGCTGGGCAGGGAGCCTGACTAGGGGCTCGATCCCAGGACCCTGGGCTGAAGGCAGCCGCTCAACCGACTGAGCCACCCACGTACCCCATTGTTTTTATTTTTAGAGCATCATAATTGAGGACTTGCAACTCGAGGATTAGTGGGTATTTTTTCGTTACAAAAGCGACAGCCTTAAATATAAGAGGAATGTACAAGAACAGATTGATCCACTAGGCAAGGAAAGTAAGTGCCAAATGGCATAGGGCTAAAGTTTTATGACCTACATCACCAGAGATGTAGTTCCATGGGCATGTAAATGCCCCTGGATTAGACTTTAGTCACTGTAACCTGAGACAAATAGGGCCAGAAGTTAGAAAACAGATGTCCTCAAGCCACTCCCCCACCTCATTATTTTAAAAAGACCAGAGGGCAGTTCTGAATACTGGGGGAACGCCCCTTGACTGAATGGGGGAAGCCCCCCCTTAGCAGAAAGCATCAGATGCGTCCCGTCCATCATCACTCCGGCTTAATCATCACCGTATCCACACGCAAGGTTCTCGGACTCTTCCTCCACTAGGGGCTGAGCCGGCTTTTCATTAGACCATACACCCCGTGAGGCCAGGACCCTGTCTTATGCTTTCTCTCAGGTGTCCCACGGAGCAGCAACTACTCCCAGTTTTGTCCCATTGTCACAGGAACCTAGCAGAATCCTTCCCCTTCTCTCTGGAGTCCCTGGTCATTTGGTGATATTTGGACCATGAATGGTCAGTAAGCATGTGAGGCTATGAAAACCACCTACATTTACCTAGTTAGATGTGCAAGGAAAGAAAGGCTTGCATTTGCCTTCAGTCATAGAAGGTATCTGCCCAGTTACGGCCCCTCAGTTGGAAATTAGAAGGGCATATGTACGTATGTATGGAGAGAGATTTTATGTGTAGAACTTTATAAATGTGGATTATGTGCACCCATATACTCATGTATATAAACCATGTATATTATGAATGAGTTCTGCGTGACTTAGTACAACAACTTCATACTTTCCTAAAAGCCTCTGCAGTGAGACCCAGAGAGGGTGTGTGTGTATGTGCGTGTGCATTCATGTATTTACTTCTGATTTCTGCACTGAATGAAAGAGCCAGAGGAGACGATCTCTTAGCAACCTTAGCCAGTATGAGGATGAATCCTGAAATGAAAGAAATTTAAATTAATTGAAGATTTGGAACAGATCTGAAAACAATATTTCTTAAAAATATTAAGGTTAAGACTATGTATGTGTGTTGGGGGGGGGTTGCCTCTGAGGCATGAAGGGTACATGTCCTGTTCAGCAGCTTTGGTGACTGAGCTGAAATCGAGCCCCGGCTGGCTGTGAGGCTGCCCGGGTAGCCGTGTTAGCATTTCTTTGCTACATTTCTCTCGTCCAGAAAATAGTTATTAACTCCTTAGCGCTTTGGGAGGATTATGTTAGAAAGCACGGGAAGTCCTCCCGCTCCGCCTGCCTGTGCCTGCCTGTGCCGTTTCTGGCATCTAGAAGCAGCTTGGTCAGGGGCAGCCTCTGTGCTGTGGCTGGCTCTTGTTATTTTGTGTCCGCCCCTGAGCTCAGCCCGGAGAGTCCCGGGGATTCCTGGTCGGGAAGATTCTGATTCCTGCTCGCAGTGGCCAGAAGCCTCTCGCGACCAGTCGCTTTCCCCCTAAAAGTGCTCAACGGTGTTATATGAATTCACACAAACTCCGAAAGGGCAATTAATCCAGGGGAAAGACAAATGAAAAACACAAGAAGTAATCTGCACCCGGCAAGAAGTTGAAGAAAGGAAGCCGTATCTTGACCTGGGCAAAGTACACTCGCCACGCAGTAAACAGCCAAGGGAGCCACATGTATCCCAGGGGGAGAGCAAAGCTTGGAAAGTCAAACCGCCTCCCCTTAATTCTGTAACGGAAGCCCCACTCCTCGGGAGAGCCCGGCATGGTCCCAACCCCAACCCCTTTGGATCCCCCTGCAGTGGCTTTCAGGAACATGTGCTGTTACACTAAGTCATGCAGAACTTGCTCATAATAAAAGCACCACAGGAGGGACGCCTGGGTGGCTCAGTTAGTTAAATGGCTGCCTTTGGCTCAGGTCATGATCCCAGCGTCCTGGGATCAAGTCCCACATCGGGCTCCTTGCTCGGAGGTGAGCCTGCTTCTCTCTCTGCCTCTGCCTGCCACTCTGTCTGCCTGTGCTCGCTCTCTCTGACAAATAAATAAATAAAAATCTTTAAAAGCACCACAGGAATAAAACCACTACCAAGGGCTAATGCAAGCCCCAAAGGACAGAGATGACCGGCAAAGCCTGGAATGTATTGCAGAAGAAAACAAACGCAGGGGTTAGCCCCGAAAACGGTTCTCGCCCTGGCTCCATCAGAACTGTAGGCAAATCAAAGACCTAGAGCTGATTTGCAAAAGGTACTCGGAGAGCTCAAAGTCATCCGAGGCTCTGGAGTCAGGCACTTTGCTACAGACAAAAGGTCAAAGCGTGTTATCTACGAGCACCGTTTGCCTGGACTGAGAGCTCTGGGGCTTCCTACAGATTGCTCCGATAAACAACAACGTCTGCATAATTGTATCTGTTTTTATGATGAGCTCATCAGGATGATGAATTCTGTGTTCATACCGAAAAATACTGCGGTTGTCCCTGAGTGAATGACCCACATTGTTCTTGAAGCAGCCCTGTTTCTAGGTGGCGGGGGAGGCCCGGTTGTCCCGGGGCCTGGACCCTCTCCCTTGGCTGTCGGGCGGAGTCTTATCTGAACATTTCCCCTCGACAGCTCACAAAGCATATGATCCTCGCCTGCCGCTGACAGATGCCCCCTGCCCCCCAAGGTCAGCCTTTGAAAACGCACACGGGAGATGCAGGGTAGCCGGGGCCTCGGTCAGGTGCGGCCGGCCGAGGGAATCTGTCAAGGTGCCGTGCGTTCTCCCGTTCGCCGACGTGCTCGTTTTTCCCGCTAATGTGCAGGTGTCTGCCTCTGTTTCCCCGCCCCACGTGGACTCTGACAGGAAACGTGTCCCGCCTTCTTTTCACAGTGGTGTCGGCAAGGCCAGTGTGTGAAGTTCGGGGAGCACGGCCCCCGGCCCGTCCACGGCCAGTGGTCCGCCTGGTCCAGGTGGTCAGAGTGTTCGCGAACTTGTGGTGGCGGAGTCAAGTCTCAAGAGCGACACTGCAATAACCCCAAGTAAGGCTCCCGAGAAAGCCCGTGTTCGTAGAAGGCAAGAATGTACCGGTTTTGGTTTTGTTTTGCTTCCGTGCTGGTCTTTAAGTGCAGTTTCCTTCCCTCTCGTGAACCGCCACCAAACCGGGGTTTTACTGTTTGTGGATGAAGGCTACGGGCACTGGGGAGGGGGCAGGGGCGTGATGGCCAGAAACCCGGAACAACGAAGGGGCCACTCTGTGTGCGAATAGGACGATCAGAGACTCAAGTGGTAGTCGGAGCTCCTCTCTGAGTCTAAATTCAAGCCACGTGGTCACATGATCAGATGCCTGTGTTGTTGAGAGAAGCTTGGCCAGTGTGTGTGCGTGTGCGTGTGAGAGAGAGGTGACCTGGAGAAGGTATGCTAATTTCTGCCTTGCAGGAATGTTCGTCAACTCGTGTTGACAGATCTGCCTGACTTTTCAAGAGAAAGCAGAAATCCAAAAAAAAAAAAAAAAAGTGTGTGTGAAATTCCCTGACTGTTAAGATATTGACAACAAATTCCGTTTTCTTTAAGCAGAACACAGCGGGGACCAGTCGCTACATCTGCAGATGGAGATTGGCCTGCGGTCGCCTGCGGGCACACTCTGGCCCCGGGTGTCCCGGGATTCTGAACCGCTCTGTCTTCTTTGGAAACGGAGGTGGTTTCAGGTTCCTTTTCTCTGGTCTCGTCCCCATGTGCAACCCGTGGGAGACACACACTTCCCGATTGTCACAGGGGGGTAGAGCAGGCCCAGGGTTGAGAGTGAGATCGGACTGCAAATCCTGGGTCTGCCGCCTGTTGACTATGGGACTTTGGGAAGTTCACTTGAACTCTGAGCTTGAGTCCCTGTGTGAGGTCGAGATAGTAATGCCTCCTCTGAAGGTTTGGGAGGGATTAGAAGTGGGCCTGTAGAACACCCCCTTCCAGGGAGCATCCAGTGGGCAGTCAGGAAAAGGATCTGGGGTCTGTGTGGCTTTTATCACTGTCATCCTAAACTCCGGGAGGTGTACAGGGTAACAGAGGATGGGTCCTCGAGAGCGAGGGGAGCAGGGAGGGAGGCCTTACTGATGAAAGTGGACTTTGGAGAATGTGGTAGAGAGAGAAGAGTACAAGGGGTCCTCGGAAGATGAGGATTTCGCTTTGTGGCACTATTTGAGGAGTGGATCAGTTCGAGGGGCAAAAACGCAGCCTCCTAATCCCAGGACCCTAGGTTTGCCTCCTGGCCCTGCCTCTCTCCAGCTGGAGAGAGTGTGGCCATACAGAGCTTCGCCTCCCTGCTCTAGATTCCTCACTGGTTAAAAAAAAGGGGAGGGGGGATAAGGAGAGTGCCTACGTCAACTGGGTTAATATTCGCAAAACGCTTCTACAAAGTGCCTGGCCTGTTATAAGCATCATATGAATGTTTGGTAAATTCAGAATCAAAATAATGAAACTGGAGCAAGAGGAAAATTTAAAAGAGACCTGGCATTTCATCGGAGTCAGCAGCCTGCGCTGAATCTGGAAGGCCAGTTGGTTCCAAAATAGGAGAACGGTCCGAAGACACTTGGGCCATGGTTTGCTAGGTCCTCTTTGGGCTAGAGCAGGCCAACGGTATTTTTCAGCTTTGACACTATTGACATTTGGGGTTGGAAAATTTTTGTTACGGGGTTTGTCCAGGACACGGCAGGATGTTTAAGAGCAGCCCCGACCTCTCCCCACTAGATGCCCGGAGGATGACACTTCCTCCCCGAGAGCCCCGGTGCTAACCAGAAATGTCCCGAGACTATCTGATGGCTTGCAGGGGGCAGATTCAGAGACAGTAACTAGGTGTGATGGCCGGCAGGCTTGTGACGCATTTCCAGCTTATCCCAGATTATTAAAACCACCCTCCTCGTACTTTGAATGTAGGCCATATCTTGGATAGGATTCTTAAAATCATTATATTACTTTTCTTTTTTTTTTTTCAGCCTATTTCACGGATCTGGTTTTCATACCTCACAACATTTTACAGCTCCGTATTTTCCCAAGAAAGAAATAGATTACCTAATTTAATAGCTCTGCTGGTAAAGTGCGTGAATGACACCCCTGGGATTTAAATTAAAACCTCTCTCATATCTGTGGGGCTGAGCACTCTCATTATAATAGGGCATTGTTCGCGGGAATATTGTACTGTAATTTTAGAAATGCCTAATGAAAGAATCACCGATGTAGTTCCACTTGGTGCTGTTTTACCAATTTCAACAAGATTGAGGCTCCTCGGACACTGTTTAATTATGCCTCACAAATAAAACAAGAACACGAGCAGCCGCCCTCAGGCAATTGAATTTGTTGTTCTCTTTTCTTATTTCACTTCGTTGTAGGAAAACTGAGGGTTTTTCCCCCCACCCTCCGTTTTAAATTACTGATTTCTTCTCTGCTTCAGTTGAAACATGTGGTCTGTTTACATCCCTTCACCCAACCAGCTTCATTTTCTCACGTGAGAAGCAGGAGGACCTTTTATTTCACATTAATGATGATTTTCCCAGAACATGTGTTGTTTCATACAAGTGAACTCCTTCTGGCTGATTCAAGGACTTACCCAGCTTTTTGGCTTCCAACGGGTTTAAAGGTTCCCTGGTTCTGGAATGACTGGTACCACACACACACGGCGCTTCTTTTTCCCATGTCTGGCGTGGACATTTTTGTTTTTATTTATTTATTTATTCAGAGGGAGGGAGAGCGAGTGAGCCTGCGAGTGGGAGGAGGGGCAGGTGGAGAGGGAGAGCATCTGAAGCAGGCTCCACGCTCAGCAGAGAGCCTCCCATGGGGCTCGATCTCACAACCCTGAGGTCATGATCTGAGCTGAAACCAAGAGTCGGACGCTTAACCAACTGAGCCACCCAGGCAGCCATGAGGTGGACATAATTTTTAATGGATAGAAGCTCCGTTTTCTCCTGAGCCCTACTATGCCTCAGGGACCTGGAAACATTTCCTAGTCTACCTAGAACAGACGCTGGAGTTCCAGCCTGTTGTCCAATCCGGTTATCTGACCAGAGAGTAACCAGGGCAGGTGGAGGGTCCCAGAGCAGTGATCTTTGCCAGGGTCACCAAGCTTGTAGTGGTAGAGTCGGACCAGGAGCCAACGGTTTTCATCCTTTGACATTCCTTCTGGTTCTCTGACTAGTCAATTATTACAGTCTAAAGGAGCCTGGTAGAATTTCTATAAAGTCTGTTACCAGAAAATTAATGCAAAAATTAAAGTGAAAATGAAACATGCAAAAGCATTTAGAACTTTCCTAAAATGTAAGTCTATTTGAGAAAAAAAAATAATAATATGCCACTAGAGTCCTAGTTGTGGAATAATAATTGAATTAAATCTCCAGCCCATTTTTCAACCAGTGATTTCCAGGCTCAGGTGGTTATCAAAATCACCAAGCGTGCTTTTAAAAAACTCTGATTTCTGGATCCTCTTACATATATTCTTATTAAGAAAGTCCGGAGGGACCCAGGAGTGAGTCCATCTGTCTGTCTGGCTGTCTGGTTCTGTTGATCTGCCAGCCAATACTGTAACCATTTGTAGCCAGGACGTGATAAATTACGCAGAAGTAAAAACGAATATCCTTTATATTGGTCTCATATAAGGATAAAATCATATTCCCAGACATCTGTTTTCTGACCGTTTATATTTTTGTTTTTAATCTTGTTGCACCAAAGAATGTCACGGTAGAATTTTCTGTCAGTTTATCCTAACACTCCTGATTACAGCTGCAGAAAAAAGTACGTGTATTTGAAGATTTGATGGAAAAGTACAAATTCTTGCCAGTCATTAGAACCAGAAAGCATTTTAAAGTTATGATTGATTTGTGCTAACTCTGCCCTAGATTCAGCCCTGAATTTTTTTTGAAGATTGTATCTCATTTATTTTGTGACCTTTGTTGGTTTTTGTCATTTTATTTCATTTTTTTTTCATGATGGTAAGTGTAGTTTTTAATCCCCATCCCCTATTTCCCCCTCCCCCCTCCCAACCTCCCCCCGGTAATCATCAGTTTGTTCTCTAGAGTTAAGAGTCTGTTTCTCAGTTTTCCTCTCTCTTTTTTCCCCTATGATCATTTGTTTTATTTCTTATATTCCACATATGAGTGAGATCATATTTCTCTGCATTTCTCTGACTCATTTCCTTTAGCACAATACCCTCTAGCTCCATCCACGTGATTGCAAATGGCAAGGTTTCATCCTTTCTGATGGCTGAGTAATATTCCATTGTATTTACAACCCCCCTTTATCCATTCATCTACTGATGGCCTCTGGACTGATTCTGTGTTTTCTCAGCCGTGAAATCTTTACAAACATTATCTCAGTTAATCATCATATCTGTCCCCACTTTACAGGTTAGGAGGTTAAACCAAATTGCCTAAAGATAAGCTGGGAGGAGGCAGAGAATATTTAAGTCCAGATTGGCCTCATTATAAAAGGCCAACTCCCTAACCATTGTGTCTGTCTTCCTCTCCCCTGCCGGCCCCTGCTTCCTAACTCAGCTAAATGCAGGTGGAGTGAGGCAGGGAAAGGATCCTGGGGAGTTGAAGGTAGAGGGGCTTAGCTGTGCCCTGTCTCTTGCTGGCTATGTGATCTTCATTCCGCAAGTTTTATGAGCCTTCTCACTCATCTTTTACCTCGTCTACAAAATGAAAGGGTGCAGTGGAGGTTTCGAGATCTCCGTGTTATGGTTTCTGAGTTGAAAAAGTCACCCATGTCGTCCTCTTTTGCTTTCTCAAAACTGAGGAGTCTAAATGAAGGTAATTTGTGAAATCACAGACAGAATGTCTTAAACTAAGAAAAGTTTTAAATACGCTTTGTAAAGATGACCAGGAATAGTAAAGCCATCATGGGGCCCTTTAAGGTTTTTCTAAGTGCTTTGCAGATAATGATTTAAGAAGTCTTCGGGGATTTGATCTAGCACAATGGCTGCTGAATTTCAGTGTAAGTAGTTGCTCCAGAGTGTTTTGAAATAGCAAAAAAATCTCGTTCTGGCGGCGTGACACTTCCCGTTTCTGTTGAGTCCATCTCAGCAAGCAGTTACACGAGGATTTGATAAAATAGGTTGAAGCAAATCCAGGGGTGTTTTATAGCATTCTTGTGCTTCCTAAAGAGACAAGGAATTTTAATCACACAAATTTATTAACCTGGAGCCTTCTTTCATGTTACATGTTTGCATTGAGCTTTTGTATGAGATGATCTGTAGTTGGGTTTTAGCCTTTGGAGGAAAGCACACACACAAAAAGCAATTGCTTTGTGCCTGGAAGGAGCTGGATAGGCCATTATTGGTCATTCTCAGTTTGGTTTTTGCTCTTTTTTTCCTTTAGATTGCTTTCTGGTTTTTGCAGTCTAAGAGCTGCAAGACCAAGAGCTTAAAGAGCCGGCCATTAGATCATAATTATTTATGTTCTACTGGGATTCCCTATTCTGGAAATCCATTTCCCATTGTGCTTGGCAGGAGAGGAATAGGCCACCTACAAAGTTAAAAAGTGATTATGCAGATGAAAACAAGGGAATATCTGTTCACAGTTGAGGATCAACCAGAGTGAAATATACAATAGTCAACCAGTAATCAGAACATGGGCTCGGTGACTAGCAGAGCCAGATGGGAGGACATGGCAGATGGGGCTTCCTGCTCTTTCAGTGCGCTGACCTTCTGCAAGGCAGCAGGTAGACAGCACCCTGGAGGAAGCTGGGGCTGTTTAGAAATGGGAGGAAAGCTGGGGAGTAGTTTGGGTCCACATTTGAAGAGCTTTGACACCAGTGTGGGTTGTGTGTGTGTTCGTGTGTGTAGCACACAGACACACATCTGTCTACATTAACGAGAACATTCAGGTGCACTTATAAATTTCCCTAACACGGGTAACACGAGCGTCAAGAATGTGCTTTCATCATTCTTTAAGGAAATTGCCAGAATGTAAAACTGGCATCAGAGATGACAAATCAGTTTTCTCTAATATGCCAGTTCCGGTTGCTGAATAGTGGTAATGCCTCCCCAAGAGCTGTATCGAGAAAAGAAAGATCAAGTCCCTGATGGACGGGTTCTGCCTGCCATGGATACAAGGAAGAGCACGACACATCGTGTACTCCATTATTTCCTGCCCTGTAATAGACTGTATACACTGCATGCCTTCTGACAATGGTCACCTTGACTGTCCCTCCCTACATTATTGTTTGTGACTCATAGCCTGCTGTTTGCTTGCATTAAAGCCCTTTCATTTTATTTTTAGGCCTCAGTATGGTGGCAAGTTCTGTCCAGGTTCTAGCCGTATGTATCGGCTATGCAACATTAACCCTTGTAATGAAAATAGCTTGGATTTCCGAGCCCAGCAGTGTGCAGAGTACAACAGCAAACCTTTCCGTGGATGGTTCTACCAGTGGAAACCCTACACCAAAGTGGAAGGTAATTTGTTCTCTGTACCTCCAACAAATAGGGCTCTATGGGGACAGTGATGTGGATGAACACACAGGGAAACTGCTGCCTACATAAAAGAGTTTTGATGTTGACATCATTCCCTAGACCCATCCTGACCCAGGTTTTCATTCACTTCCATAGGTTTTGTTTATTTTTCCATACTTTTTTTTTTCCACAAGACACCCCTTTTCCCCCACATCTGTAAGCCAAAGGGTTCATGTGTTTGGAATGTACTTACGTTTCTAAACTTACCTTTGACATTCCGGCAATTAAGTCTCCCAGGGATGTTAATTGCAATTGGTATGAATTGTCCAGACCAAAAACCCGTGAAACCATATATGCCCCATAGAGAAGCCATATTCAGCAACTGACAAGTAGATGATTGCCCACACGGAAGGCCTGTTTGCAGGGTATTACACACACACACACGGCCATGAATTTAAAAATGTCTCCATACTGGGTTCCTAGTGCTTATTATTACTTAAAGTTGTGACTTGTATTTTACCTTTTAATTGAAGTGTTTTTGTTTTACCGAAGTATCAAAACATTTATTTTAGTTGCAATGAACACATTTAATGTGCTTCCTATTACCTTCGCAGACAAAGCTGTCACCGTTCTGGTTGTTTGCCTTCTATTATTTCCATTCCTTTGCTTTATCAAAACTCAGCCTTCCTCGCTTGAGAAAGGATAAGTAGGACCCCTAGGGCACATGGGTAGAATGGGAAGACACGGAATGTAGTGGCAGTTCATGGGAGATAAGACTGAGGGCCATAGCTGGGCAAAAATCTCAAAATGAACCCATGCTGTTGATCACCACAGAGAAGCCAGTAGAGTTAGGGACATAACAAGGGGGATCATAGTGCCGCTCGTCCCAGGACCAGCCCATCCAGCCATAGCAGGAGCACAGCATGGTTCTGGGTCATCAGTGGGCATCTGAAAGCACGAGAGGGACAAACATGAAAATTCTGCAACCGCAGTGAGCAATCTGTAAGTGTCTACTTATAGGTGCGTCTTTCTTCAAATAGAAACTCAGCCCTTTATTGTTATTTCCAGTGTTTCGAGTTGCACTAAAAGATAATATGTACAGGGTTTGTTTTTGAGTTTTCAGCCATTTTTTAAAGTAATACTTCATGGTACGCCTCTTTCTTGCTTGATGGAACGAACGTGTGCTTGCGAACTTAGCTTGTCTTTCATTTCTCTTGGACCTCAGTGACAAAGCTGGGAAGACGTTCATTTAAAAAAAAAAGTTGTCTAGTAGACTAATACAGAAACTTGCCAAGAAAAAGAGAGAAGAAACCAGGCACCTGCAAAAATCCAGAGAAGGATTTAGATTAATTGGAAATCACTTCAGAGGACAGACAGGGTTAGTTGAAGGGCTAAGACCTTCCCAGCCATGGCACCTCCTCAGGGAGGCCTCCCTTGCTAGTCTGCCCAGAATATCCTTCATTCAGGTCATCCTCCCACTCCTTAACCTGCTCTATTCTTCATAGCTCTTATCCATGCATGAGTTTATATCCCATAGTAGCTATTCATTATCTTTCTCCCCATAAGAATTCATGTTCCATGGGATGAAGCTTTTGTCCATTTTGAGCATGCTTGGTCCTCCAGCATCTGAAAACAGCCCTTGGCACATATTTATAATTTTCAGAATGAATGAGTGAATAAATAAGCATCAACTGTCCCTAATGGATGTGTTTCCCATCTCTGAGTGGCCGGCTCCCATCCCTGGAGGTATTTTATCAGGGACCATGCAATGATCTAGGCAGGGCACTGCACAAACAGGTGCCCAGGGACAATTAGATAGAACACCTGTAGTTGCTTTCATTTCCAGCATTTGAAGATTTCTTGTCTCTTGGTAGAACACTCCCATCATTCTGTGATTCTTACGGATATGTGGCTCTTTCCTCCAGACCCTGCTGTCCTTCCTTTTCACTTCTCCTTCTGCTCCCTGCTTTGTTTTCTCGGATATCCCTTGGTCTTTCCCACATTGCGTCTTTCGTTCAAAGTGTTTACACAATGTGGTTTTTGTTAAAACCCTTTAAATAGGTTCTGTGTTCATGACACGAGACAATGAAGCACATACATTTTGTAACATGTGAAATGTTTTTTGGTTTCAAAAGTTTTTCACTAATTTAATGGCAGCCTGACTGAGTAGGGAGCAGCCTCTTCATTCAGTTGCTCAATGGATGTTTACTGAGCACTTCTCCCATGGGAGCCATTCCGCTAGATGCGAGGGGACTAGGCCAAGAAGAGACCCAGCCTGGGGAGCTCCCATCCTGGCATAGGAGACAGAAGAATTAAGACCTTTTGTTTCTCCCTCTTCTCCTTCTGATATGACTTGGAATCGGGAAACACTGACCATGACTTGAAGGTCTGGTGACATTCATGTGGGTTGGGAAGAACGAGAGAAGACCATTTATAAATTAGACAGTCTTTGTCTTACAGTAGTGTGATTTTTCCCCCCTTTTGAGTTTCCAGTAGATCAGTTGAGAAACTTGCCCCAGAGCCTCTGTGGGTAAAACTGAACTTTTTAGAACTTGTTCATTCTGGGCAGGACAGAGAAGAGAAAGGGCATCGATAACGTCTTCCATAATCTCTGATGCAAAAATTATGAGGTGTTTAATAAAGCTATTAAAACAGATTTCTAGGTAAAGGAGAAACTTTCACACCATTGACCCATCTGCATGTTTGGATCACGACAATCTAACAACTTTCACATTTAAGTTTTGACTTTGTCTTTTATCGAGAGGTTTTATGAAGCACGGCAGTTTGCACACTGTTTACACGTTCGTTGTACAAATGTTGTCAGGGCTGTTGTGTGGTGTCGCCCACGCACGATCTCTTGGGAGAAACGTCATTTGGGGCTGCTGGCCAAGAAGAGCACTTTGTATTTGGGAAATCGGCATAAGTCCTTTCTGATACAAGCGCTCTGTGGAAATACTGCATTTTTTTTCTTTTTGCCTGTGATACCAGAAACTTCTCAGGGACTTTATGGTCAATAAAAGTTACATTTTTTAGCCTTTAGGTTTAGTTTATTTGGGTCCTCTTCCTTTTCATGATAGGATTATTCTCTGTATGTTTTATAAACATAAACCATATGGCCCGTTCCCCCCCCCCCCCGCCCGCCCAAAGTTCCTAAAATTTTTTCTCTTAAGTGCCCGAATAGATTCTGAAGTAAGTCATGTCCCTAATTACGGTCAACAAATTATCGCCTGGGGCCCAAATCTGACCGCTTTTTGTTTGTTTGGTTTTTGTAAATAAAGTTTTATTGGAACACAGAAACACTCCTTCCTTTACGTACTGTGAACAGCAGACCGTAAGTCCTGTGACACCTGAAATATTTGCTAACCAAGGAGAGTAGCTGTATAACCCACCAATTATGTGTATTGTGGCTCTTACGAAGGGTTAGAAAATACAATTTTTGTGTGTCAGAACAGTTTTATGTACATTGCAAACAGGATTCCTCCTTTTAAAAGCACATCTATGTACACTTGTACATGCCCACCCACACCCACGTACAAAACTAGTAGCATTTCCCACTTTAGTCACAATTGCTTTCTAAATAAATTTAATTCATCCTTCCGGCCATCATGTCATTGCCCTGTGATTTCCTCCCGATCACGTCCTATCTGGATCTCTTTGCTTCTAGAGGCAGATCGATGCAAACTGTACTGCAAGGCTGAGAACTTCGAGTTTTTTTTTGCCATGTCCGGCAAGGTGAAAGACGGAACTCCTTGCTCCCCAAACAAACGGGACGTTTGTATCGATGGGATTTGTGAAGTAAGACGACCTTTGTTTTCTGGGCTGCGTCGTCACGCTTGCGTTCCCTCCTACCAAATGTGTACCGTGAGAAGTGGCACGAGAGATTCTGTGTCTGGAGAAAAGGCAGCTTAGGGGAGAAGGCCAGTGTTTGCAAACCGGATGTGCGGGCTGTCTCTGATGTCCCCCCTGTCGTCCGGCGGGACCCCGTCTGACATTCTCAGCTCCTCTTTCCTCGTCTCCGCGAGGGTGCCATGGGGAGGATGACATATTTCCTCCACGCAGTAGTTGCAAAAATTAAATAAGAACGTAAAGGAGAGGAGTAAACTTCCACTGCACATTTGCCAAGTGTGTTCACTGTGTGGTCAGGGCCTCACAGATGTGCTTTGACGGTACTACTATTTCCTGCCGATTGGTCTTCCTTTTTTTTTTTTTTTAAGATTTTTATTTATTTATTTGACAGACAGAGATCACAAGCAGGCAGAGGGAGAGGGGGAAGCAGGCTCCCCGCAGAGCAGAGAGCCCGATGCGGGGCTCGATCCCAGGACCCTGGGATCATGACCCGAGCTGAAGGCAGAGGCTTAACCCACTGAGCCACCCAGGCGCCCCGGGATTTCCTTTTAATTCCATTGTGTGGAGGGGGGTGGAGGGATTTGTGGGGGGCTCAGCATTTTACGTCAGCAGGAGAGCTGGCCCGAACCAGCTCACCTGCCGTTAGTAGCAAGTGACTTGGGACTCCAGTTTTCCCGGTGAAGAGTCCCAGCAAACTTTCGATGTGTTCTACAACTGCCCTGGTCCCGCATCTGGTAAAGGCAGAGGAGTGATTCGAACCCCCAGACTTGAGGCTCTGCTTTTAACCCTAAAGCTATACTATCTTTCCAATGTCTGAAGATCCCCCGTTATCTCTTGGTCATTCGTAGCCATTGGCTTTTCTGATTTTTCTCACTTCGTCGTTGTCGTTGTTGTTTTGTCACAGCCAGTGGGATGCGATCATGAACTTGGCTCTAAAGCAGTTTTGGATGCGTGTGGTGTTTGCAAAGGGGATAATTCGACTTGCAAGTTTTACAAAGGCCTGTATCTCAATCAGCATAAAGCCAACGGTAAGAGATGCCTGTGGTTTCATCACTGTGGCTTTGCCGCTGAGCAAGTCCTGGTCACGCTGGCCATGACCGAGCCGTTTCCCAGCTCCTCTGACACGCACAGGACAATGGCTTTGACACCTCGCAAAAACAAGGGAGGGTGGGTGGTTTCTCACTGTGCAGAGTTCGTCAACACACACAACTCTGAGATGTGTCGATCCAACGCCCTTTACTTTGCCGTGTGTCTAATGTCCCACGGGCCTTTGGTAAACACAGAACAGATTTTGAAACTTACGGTTCAAGATGTGAGTCATGATCCCCACTCACGACATCAGATGACTATCTGAAGCAGTGATCTAAATGAATCTTGAGTAAAATGAAACCTGGAGCCCTGTTGCCCGAGTATCACTACTGAGGTCATGGCACTAAGTTTCTTTCAAGTAGATTAAAGATAAAAAGCGTTCTTGAGTTCCGTGGCCTTGGTTGTTCTGGAAGGAAGAAGTGTGTACCTCCTGTCCACACACACGTGCTTGGGTAAGGAGCACTCACTTCCTCTCTGGTGTTCCTTCCTCCTGGAAAATGAAAAAATTATTTATTTGTACTTCATAGAGGTGGAATGAATGTCCATTCATGATTCAGCAACCCCGCTCTGTGAAAGTGGACATCGCTGTGTCTCTGCGCATTTTCAGCCCCATTTCTGCAGTGTGCATCATGGAAAACGGCACTGTTCTCTTCTTCCCGTTTAGCATATTATCCAGTAGTCACCGTCCCAGCAGGGGCCCGAAGCATCGAGGTCCAGGAGCTGCAGCTCTCTTCCAGTCACCTTGCGGTCAGAAACCTGGGCCAGAAGTATTACCTCACAGGGGGCTGGAACATTGACTGGCCCGGAGAGTTCCCCTTTGCTGGGACCGTGTTTGAATACCAGCGGGCCTTCAACCACCCAGAACGCCTGTATGCGCCAGGACCCACCAACGAGACCCTGGTTTTTGAAGTAAGCCCCTTCTGTTTGTTTAGTACTCGGTGCCTCTTGCGACATTTACAGTGATGGCCCCACTTCAAGCTAACTTGGAGAACGCCTCTCCCTTTAGCTCAGATTTGTTTCCTAATAAGCTAAGTTGCGAAGTGCAAAGAGGAAGAGACAGGATCCCCATTCTGGGGAAGACAGAAGGAGGCCAGTGGGGCTCTGAGAGAATGCACAGATTTTCAGACTTAGATGCCCGCCCCTCAGCCTTGCCCTCGACTGCCATGAATGCTAAGGAATGCAGTAGGAATGCTTTTTAGGCAATTCCATATTGTCTGCATCTGCCATTTGGATAGACCGCTGGAGTTACTCAGCACACTGGTTGCTTGGCCTGGGACCAGTAGAATGATAGAGTAGAAAGAACACTTGCTTGAATGCCAAGAAAGTTTTTTGGTGTGTTGTTTTTTTTTAAGATTTTATTTATTTATTTGACAGAGATCACAAGTAGGCAGAGAGGCAGGCAGAGAGAGGTGGGGGGGAAGCAGGCTCCCCACGGAGCAGAGAGCCCAACGTGGAGCTCGATCCCAGGACCCTGGGATCATGGCCTGAGCCAAAGGCAGAGGCTTTAACCCACTGAGCCACCCAGGCGCCCCTGCCAAGAAAGTTTTAATCAGAGCAAACCACCTTCCTTGTGTGGGTTGGGTTGTTGTTTCCTTCGAGATAGGAGAAGAAAAATGAGTGGGTCCTAGTCTGCCAGTTGTCTGCTGGGGACTCTCCAGGACAAGTATCTTGCGTTCATTTTCCTTGTCCACGTCCGTGTCTCTGAGGTTGCATTTTCTGTGCACAAAGTGGGGCCGATCGCTGCTCCCAGAAGCAGTCCCATTTGCTTCAGGCAGTGTGGGAGCCACACTGGCAAGGGCTGAGGTTACCAGACACTCCAGACTGTCTTCCTGTGTCTTAGCTTCTCACCTAGAAATTGGGAGAGAAAACTTGCCTCGTCGACTCGCTAGAAAATTAAGCAGTGAAGTGGGAGACAGGTGAAGAGTCTCGCCTAACACACAGTTAGGGAAAAGGCAGAACTGAGCTGGAGTCCGAGTGTTTTCCATCTACGAGTATTTATTTATTTTTTAGAGAGAGAGTGAGCGTGTGAAGGCCAGGGAGGGGCACAGGGAGAGGGAGAGAGTCGCAAGCAGACTCCATGCCCCAAGATCATGACCTAGGCTGAAATCAGGAGTCGGACGTTTCCCCGACTGAGCCACCCCAGCACCCGCCCTCCATCTACAAGTATGATGTCTACACTCCAGTCATACTGCTCTCCTCTCAAATAAAGGAAAATTCGGCTTAGTTTAACTAGTAGTATTTAACGCACTGCCTTTAAACATTTACTAAGAAAGACGAGTAGGAGACAGTTGGGGAAAAAACATGTCACTTTGGATTCTAAGTCAGATGTTGTAAACCTAGTATGGTTAAAAGGACCGATCATTTTTTTTAAAAGATTTTATTAATTTACTTGACAGAGCGAACACAAGTAGGCAGAGCGGCAGCCAGAGGCAGAGGAAGAAACAGGCTCCCCACTGAGCAGGAGCTCAAGGCAGGGCTCGATCCCAGCACCCTGGGATTATGACCTGAGCCAAAGGCAGACACATAACTGACTGAGCCACCCAGGTGCCCCAAGAGGACAGATTCTTAACTAACTGTGTAACTTGAACAAGTTATCAGGTTAGGATTCTTAACATCCATGTCCCTTAATGTCCATATTTGTAAAATGGGCAGACAATACTAGCTAAGTGTTAGGGTTATTATAAGGATAATTGGAAACAAGTTGTCACATAACAGTATAACCATTCTCGTCCCTTTGCCTTCTGAACTTTTCACACATATATTTTTTTAAAGTCTAAATCTCGGGGGGTGCCTGGGCTTAGTTGGTTAAACATCTGACTCTTGATCTCAGAGTCATGAGTTCAAGCCCCGCATTGGGCTCCATGCTGGGTGTAGAGCTTACTTAAAATAAATAAATACATAAACAAACTGGTAAAAATTGAAACCTCGGACCATGGCTAGCAAACTCGTGACTACCAGCCACATCCAGCTCCCACATCTGTGAGATACTGAAACAAAATGGATAGATGCTTTAATATTAGGTGATTTCTTATAAAAATCGAGATTTGACATCTCCTAACAACAGGGAACTTCTGGTCCCAGTAGCTACTTGAGTTTGCAACCTTGGTTCTAGATGGTGACCATGACTTAATTCATTTAAATTCCTATTATTTTGTCACTTCAGATATCAGGTCCTTTCACCTCTGTCTGTTTGGTGGGACATCCCTCAGAGATCTCCCATCACTTACGTGGAGAGAAGCTGTAGTTAGGAAATAGTCTCCCAATCCTCTCAACTCTTCCATTTCAGAGATGAGAGCAGGAACTCCAAATCAAACTGGACTAAAGGGGTCCTAGAATAGCTCAGGAGGTTGAGTCTGCCTTTGCCTCAGGTCATGATCTGTGGTCCTCCTCGGGTTTCTGCTTCCTGCTCATCAGGGAGTCCGCTTCTCCCTCTCCCTCTGCCTCCTCCCCCCTGCTCATGCTCTGTTTCTCTCTCTCTCTCTCTCCCTCTCAAATAAATTAATAAAATCTTTAAAAAAAAAAAACCTGGACCAAGGGTGGTTGGAAGCTCAGCAATGGATTGAGCCACTGAAATTACACTTTCATTAAACCTAACGCACAGAAATGGAATTCTGATTCAAGATTTCTGGATATTTTTTCAAAACTTTTTTTTCTAATGTTCTTTTTCTTTTCTATCAAGTATCTGAGCAGGAAATATCTCTTCCTTCTCTGCAGGAAGGTTGTATTTTCTTTCGAGAGGTGTATTTAGCTTGCAAGGTATTAGTTTTAGAGCAACAGCGCTTCATTAGTTTTGCCAAGAGGCCTTTGATCCATCTATGAGCAAATGTACACAAACCAAGGTCTGTGGCTGCAAAAGGACCTAAGTCAGGAAGTGGGGTGAGATGCCCCTCACGGCGCCTGCCGCCGGCGATCAGACAAAGTGCAAATCATTCCCGGGGAGAAAAACATGTTTTACTATTTCGTGACAAGCAACCATTTTTGGTCATTGTTTCGCTCTCCAGTCTTGTTCATAAACACAAAGCTTCTCGAGTAGGTTTTCACAATTCTGCCTGTAATTTAAGGTTTGCCATTAAACATATATTATCTGCAGGAAAACCACAACAAAGAATAAGACAAGAAATGATAGAACGAGCAAAGCAGAATAACAGAGTTCCCTCTTGCTTTCATCTTTGGGACCTGAAATAATATCCCCTGGCATTGTCTGCAGTGATCAAATTATCCAGATAATTGACACATTGTCACTGAACATTGTACCAGCCTGGGGCTAAGGATTTTTGTTTATGCTTTGCTTAATTTAAACATAACTGCTTATCTCATTCATCCATATTACCATTGCCCTGGCCCACAATCTTTGGCATGTTTATCAGGTCCTTAATTTTTCCCGATGGAGCTGTTTTTGAGAAAGGGAAGGAGGACCTCAATTGGTGATGGAGTTCTCCAAAATTAGCCAGGTCCATCATCCGTCTCCTTGCAAAGACAGACATCTCCTTGAAAATACGTCAAAATATAAGGAGAAATCCTGGCTAACTCTAAATAAAATTATAAAAAGGTAAAGTCTTGCCTAGGTCCAACCACATATGTATTGTTTTAAATAATTTCTTACTATTACAGGAATAGAATAAGAACTATAATAATATCTATTAATACAGGGCTGTAGTTTTGCCACAAAGGATTAAGGTCACATTTGCTAGCTATTGTTATACAGGATCTTGTTTTATGGACTCATTCTACTTACAGATGGAAAGAAAGCTTAAATTAATATCTTAGGAATGTGACCTGTCTGAAAATAATCTAGAGGGAAACTTGTATGATTAATTGGACATGCCTTGCTTGTATTTTTAAAGGAGTTATGGTTTCATTCAAAAGTTGCAGCTATGTTAGGAGCGGAAAAAGAGAAAATCAAATCTGGTAACCTAGTATTATGTCTATTTTATCTTTTAAAAGAATTTAGGTTAATGACTGATATTTAAATTATACTTTATTGCACTCAGGGGGACATCATCAAATTTCTGGTCAGTTTTTATCACATATTCATACCTTTCCAAACTCAGTAGAACGTGGTAATTTTTTAAACTTAAAATCACAATAAGCAATAATGTACATTTTCCAAAATGAAACTATATATCTGTATCCAAGTAATCCATGACTGTATTCTTTAAAGGAAGTTAAATAAAGTTCACGTGCCTTTCCATACAGCTATGGATTGAACCAAAATGAATACTTTGGGAGCCAAAAATATGTTCACTCCAATATAAAAATGTTGAATGTGTTTTAACAGCCCTGTGGGATGTTGGAATCAAAGTGTGGGAACCTACCAAAATGAAAAATGCTATTCTATCCACAGAAAGCATAAGTCTATGAGAGAAAGCACTTTCTCTCTTGGCCTCTTAAAATTACTGAATGTTCACTAGGTTCTTACTATAGTATAAAATTTAGCAGAAGGATATGTTTGTCAAAATACGTGGGGATGGCGCTGGGGGGGAGGGGTGGATAATGTTTCTCTCCTTCATATGTGTCAATCAGATCTTCCCAGTGTCTTAGTTAGCTCCCATCTTCAACCACCCTGGTGTGTGTTGAGCTAGATACCTACCTTCAGAGAAGTTTTCCTCTCTTCACTTCCATGTCTGATATAAGGAAAATTAAGCCAACATTCATTGGGAGCCCATTATATGCCCAGTCCTGTCTGAGGCATTGAAGACGCACAAACAGTTATGACATAAATTAGGTCGCCAAAGCATTGTGGTCTATAACAAGTGAGTGTTGATGTGGAGCCCATTCGTTGATGTGGAAGCAACATGGGTTAGAACAGGGATATATATAAATGGTGGGCTCTGCTATTCCCCTCTGTTACTTTGCACGAGTCCGTTAAACTCCCTGGGTCCCAGTCTTCTTATTTGAGAAATGAGGCTAGGCTCAAGTCTTGTACTACATCCTAGGGCAGTGTCCTGAAATGCTTTTGTAGCACCCCAAGCCCCATAAGAGCAGAAAGAAGACTTGCTCCTCTTTGTGGCCTCCCAAACTGGCACAATACTGGGACATTGTAGATGCCCCCCCAAAATGTTTACTGAGTAAATGGCATCCAGTGATAAAATATATTCATTCATTGAAAGAATAGAACCTTCTTTCCAACTTGAGAAGTCATACATGCAGGTGAAGAAGAAAACACGTGACCGGATGGTGGCTGCATTTGGGAAGGGGGGAGCAGAGCATGATGAATGAACTTGTTGAATCATTACATTGTACACTTGAAACAAATATAACATTATGTGTCAGCTCTACTCAAATAACAATAATATCAATAAAGCAAACGAAAGGAGAGCTTCTGACCAAAGTTAGGAGGGATAGGCTGAGAAGCCAGCTTTCTCCTTCACCACCTTGCAGCCCTTTCTGTCCCAAACCACGGTCGTAATCCGAAGTTCTCTGAAGAGGTCTGAACTTCTGCAGTACGCATTTTAAAAACCACTGGATTTCATCATCTCTTAAGTCTAGTCTTAAAACTGTACAGTTTCAAGTTAAGTAAAGTGAATAGCACTTAAAGGATTGAAATTTGATCTCCTAAATTATATTTGAGGAATCAGTAGGCTTCCTAAAATGCTGGCCTTTCCCAGAGTGGATGAATTGCATGTAAGAAGTTGCTGACCAGTTAGTTTACAGCAGATTTAGCTTAATTTGGGACAGTAGCAACTTGCCCTCCCTGGGTGGTGGATTTACCAGATCTTTTCACTTTTTTTTTTCCCCCCTGGGCATAGCCTAGTGCAAGGCAAGGGTAATGCAATCCTGGGAATAATTGACTGCTGTCAGTTAACCTCAAGAAGTAAGCACATGGCCCGAGACCAGAAAGAAGTGTCTTCTGTGTCTGGTTCTTTTTATATGTCGAAACCTTCTAGAATGTCTTCATAGGGAAGCTCAGTTTAAACTAAATGGAAAACAGACCTTCAGTTCTATCACTGAGTCACCCAATTTAAAATGCAGTCTCTGTTACATTCATTCTCCCTGGAACCTTGACTGCACATGTTTCAATGTTTGCAACAGGTGGATGTCAGTTTAAACAGAGCCGGCCCCATTGATTTCCTCGGTGGCCAAGGGAAACTCCTCAGGGTAGTCGAGGATTTATATGATTGTCTTAGGCCTTAAATTTTTAAGGCATTATTTAAGTCAATCAAGTTTTTATTTTGAAGTGCATTTATATATATACACATGTAAATGTCTGGAAGAAAAAAAGCTAATTTTCAGGACTGTGTATTAAATTTATGCATTGCCTGGGAAAAAGTACTCATACACACACACATACACACACACACACACACACACCCCCGAAAAAAAAAAAAAAAAAAAACAATATTGATTTGGCAATCATATGCTTTCTGAGATCACTACAGAGACAGATATTATAAACTAGATAATTTCCACATATTTCTTCTATTCAACATTCCCCACAACATAAGTCTGGCATACAACCTAAAGACTTTCTCATTGAACTAGCGCGCTCATTAGTCTTCCAAAGGATTGAAAAGTCAGCTTGTGTGCTAAGTCTTTCGGACATTATGTATGGACTGCACCAATTTGGGTTTATTTTATTGGCTTTGGGAACACAAGGAAAGCTAAACGTATTACTTCTCTACCCCCATGTAGCTAGTTTGGGTGTGTGTGTTGTGTAAGGAATTTTTTTTTTTTTCAAACTTATTTGACAGAGACACAGCGAGAGAGGGAACACAAACGGGGGAGTGGGAGAGGGAGAAGCAGGCTTCCTGCTGAGCAGGGAGCCTGAGGTGGGGCTCAATCCCAGGACCCTGGTATCATGACCAGAGCCAAGGGCAGATGCTTAATGACTGAGCCACCCAGGCACCCCAGGAATTACATTTTGAACAATTTCACAGAAATGTGAAAATGGAACATCAGAGTTGAAATTTACACATGCTTTTGTTGAAAAATAGTCGCTTGTGGGGCACCTGGGTGGCTCAGTGGGTTAGAGCCTCTGCCATCGGCGCGGGTCATGATCCCAGGGTCCTGGGATCGAACCCTGCATCAGGCTCTCTGCTCAGTGGGGAGCCTGCTTCCCCCTCTCTCTCTCTGCCTGCCTCTCTGCCTACTTGTGATCTCTCTCTCTCTCTCTCTCTGTCAAATAAATAAATAAAATATAAAAAAAAAAGAAAAAGAAAAATAGTCGCTTAATCTGAGGTACACAGATGTCAGGCTTTTTGAGGATAGATGAAAACTTAATATTTTTTCCAAATTGAGATTGAGATAGAGGTCATGTAAGGTCACAGACTCTACTTTGTCCAAGCACTGCGCAAAAGGCCTGTTTAACATAAGTTATAAAAGACCTTGGTCATAAGAATTAAAAACGCAAAAAAATTGGGGCGCCTGGGTGGCTCAGTCCATTAGGTGTCCAACTCTTGGTTTCAGCTCAGGTCATGGTCTCAGGGTCTTGGCATCGAGCCCTGAAGTGGGCTCCGAGTTCAGCGTGGAGCCTGCCCGAGATTCTCTCTGTCCTTCCTCTGCTCTTCCCCCCAGACTGCTCACATACACTTGTGTACTCTCTCTCCCCCCCAAACAAATGAATCTTTTAAAAAACACACACACAATTTTTGCATGATAAGGTGTCCCCTTAGAGATGACACTTTTTTTAGAAGTGACTGAAAGTTAGCTTTTTTGCTGGTTGATGCATCCTCTCTCCCCTCCCCCTTCGTCCTCCTCTCCCTTCTGGCTCTTTCTTCGACTTCTGTCTCCCTCATTTTCTTTCTCCATCCCTTTCTCTGTCTCTCTCCCTCTCTCTCTCGCATACACACACAACAGCCCAGTCATACTCGGCATCAGACCTCACCGCCGTGGGAGGGAAGGGGAGGAAATTCATCGTGAGTGTGTCATTATACAGTCGCCTCATCTCTGCACGACGAACGGGATTCAGGATGACATGATCACACAGGTTGCTCTTTGGAGACTGAAATAGGGTCCCCTGTGTTTTGGGGGCGTTTGTTCCTTTTTGAAAATTCTAAAACATAGAAGCTCTCTTGCATGTTGAGGACTTTCTTACTCCGTGGGAAGCAGCACAAGGGATGTTGAACTCGTGGGAAGCCCGTTGCATTTAAGAGCGGAACAGGGGAGAGTCCTGCCGCCGACAGTGACAGCTGCCTTAGTGAGGCCACCAAGGGAGAGATAGGTGAGCCGCAGGCCAGTTTCAAGGCAGAAAAAGACATCTCAGGAAAATTGCTATAATAGACAACTTCTTCCATGCTGCGGCCAACGGGACGGTGGGGCAGCCGGGAGCAGGTGGGCGGGCGTGGTGATCGGTGAGGCGGCCCGAGTGTGACCTTGTCATCCGGCTCCTGCCTTGTGCCCCTGCTGTCTGAATTCTCCACCCTCACCGCCACCACCTTCTGCCCCGGGGCAAGGGGCCGGTGTGAGTAAAGATGGGCCTCAAGGTAAAAACAGCATAAGGGAGAGGAGAGGAACCAAGAAGCATGGACTTGAGTGAAGACTCAAAACCCAAAAGAGGCAAAGACCGAATGGAGAATTAATCTGGAACAGATGAGAGAAACCTCAGGCTCCTGAGGACGATTCCCAAGGGCTGTCCTGATGTCACCTCGTTTGTCTAGAGGCTTCCACGGGCAGTTTGAAGCGTGCCCCCCCTCGTTAATTCCTGGCAAATACTTGTGTGGCGGGTCGGAGAACACTATTTCTCTTCACTCAACTCCAAGGAATGCAGGCGGGTGGAATTAGACCTGTTGTCGAGGCTCGGGGTTGAAGCTGCCTCATAGATGCGTTTCCCCGGTAGAGCCTTTGTGCTGCTGCCATCCTCAAAGCCGAACCCCCACCCAGATCCACCCTCGTAGCCCAGCTGGTCCCCAGTGGTGTCCTTCCAGCCTGGAACAGAACAGGCAGTGCTGTGACATCACAGGGGCTCCCAGAAATCACAGCCCCTTATAAAACCAGGACTCCACACCACAGAGCTGTCCTTTCCCCAAGCGTTGCTCGACATGGAAGGTCCCGGGCAAGTCACAGTCCATCCGGAAGGGCCAGTCTGCAAAGCCTACCTGTTTCCTGTCAGCTTTCCTACCTATTTTCCTACCTAAACGCCTTTATAACTGTCACAACTGCGGGTTCATAATAAAACATCCAAATAATCTAAAGACTTTCAGGGGAAAGATGGATTGAGGAGATTAAAAGTCACGTGTGCTTAAACCAGACCAGAGCACGGTCAAGAAATCCAGGTTCCAGGTCTGAACCCAAAGCGTGATACAAATGTTCTAGCATGCTGTTGAAGCCAGGGACAGAATGCTTCTTATGGCTCCCACAGGTTTTAGAATTTTGAAGTGTGGTTCTAGACATCGTTCTTCCGAGTTGGAGAAAGAGTGAGGTAGGAGAAAAGGCGTCAAGTTTTGGAGTCAGACCACATCAGAGACTTGAGTCCCACGGTTGCACTTCAGTAGCCAGGGGCCCTGAAACGAGACGAGGCACGTACAATCCTTTCACATGCAAGAACCACACGAAGCATCGCTCTTATTTCAGAGCCATCTAATGCATTATCGAGGACAAGAAACAAGCTTTCTGGCTTGCATTAATTAAAAGGCCAGCCCTTAAAGCCTATCTATAAGTCTCTGACTTACTTGGGAGAATTAGGACGTTTTTTTTAAGGCCTTAAATGAAGGGTGTCTGGGTGGCTCAGTGGGTTGAGCCTCAGACTCTTAATTTCCGCTCAGTCCAGAGATCGAGCCCCATGTGGGGCTCCATGTCCAGCGTGGAGTCTGCTTGGGATCCTCTCCCTCTGCCCCGCCCCCAGGAAATTAATTAATTTAAAAAATCTTTAAAAAAATAAAAATTAAATTAAAGGCCTTAAATGAAAAAAAATACAAAACGGATTGAAAGCATTTATAGTTTTAACATTATAAATGAGAAGTGGGAGCAAAAGAAAGCCGTTTATCCAAGATGACTCAGTGGGTCCTTTGTTTTAACGTTGTGTGCCCTAAGCAGACACTGAGCACCCCCCTTCAGAGGGCAGTTGGTAGGGTCCAGTCCGGCTGTGGTTTTCCAAGTTAAGAAGCTGTAAATTTTATAACTCTGCACCCTGCGGTCAGAGCTGCTAAATGTTGTGTCTGAAGTCAGGTGGTTCGTGTGTTAGAGGTGGACATTAAACAGTTCTACTGAGGACCTGGAAGTCATTATGGAGGTGGCTTGCCAGCTGTAAATTAGAGACCCAGTGCCAGTTGGCTGGAAAATTCTCTGGACTAAGTCCAGTTAAGTAGACTGAATCGCTGGCGGTCTCTGTAAATGTGTGCATTCACCAGCTCGCCCTGCAGGCTGACTCAGGCTGGGGGCTCAGAAGAGAACTGTGACCTGTGCCGCGGCCGTGGTGGGGTGGTGCTCCCGGGACCTGGAGGGCAGTTGTGTTCTCCACTAGTGCCGAGAGCAGTTACTGACTGCTTTCAACAAGGTCACTGAAAATGCTTTAAAATGTGAGTGGCAGGAACGGTCGTGGTCCTCAGGTGGAGTCTCAGCTGTGTGGTTGCTTGGTACCCGTCCGGCTCTGGTGGGACAGTCTGTGCTCAAAGGCACGGCCAGGGGCACACTGAGGTCCTTAGGGGCGGGCCCTCCTGACCAGAGGCTATGGTCTCTGCATAGGAATGGCCACTGACATCAGTGTTAGACCACAGGGTCGTTAAGAATTTGGATGATCTAAAATTGTGTCTTGAAACAGAGGCAGGTGACCACCGGAAGGTCCGGCAAAGCGGGGCTCATGGACGTGGGACCTGCAGCGTCCACAGAGCCTCATGCTCAGAAGGACTCTGTGTTCAGTTTAGTGCTCTGCTGTCACTTACCTGAAATTCTTAATTTTTTAAAGACTTTATTTATTTGAGAGAGAGTATGAGCAGGGAGAGTAGCAGAGAGAGAGAGAGAGAGAGAAACAGACTCCCTTCCCAGCGTGGGGCTTGATCCCAGGACCCTGGGATCATACCCTGACTCAGAGGCAGATGCTTAACCAGCTGAGCCACCCAGGCATCCCAGTTTTTCTTTTTAAACAGGGGGCCTTGTGTTTTCACTTTGCATCAATCTCCACCATTTATGCAGCTGTTCTTTAGGGTAGGATTGATTTTTTTTTTTTTAAAACAAAGTTCTGTTCTCAAGAACAGGGTGAAAGCGTGACCACCGGAGATTCTATTAGCTAGGCAGATGACCTGTTTCCAAAGGATTAACTATTTACAAGCATCAAACTGTGAGAGACAAGATGATTGCTGTGTATTCTGCTCTTGGTCACTTCGTTCCTTGATACAGCATAAAGAAAAGGGTAGAGAATATCTTAATTATCACTGAGAAGCAAATAATACGTTATAATTGGCAAATACTCATCTTTAACCCACTGAGCCACCCAGGTGCCCTAATACTCATCTTTTCTATACTTGGCCTTGATGTCTATTTGTTTAAATAATTGCTGCCTTTCAGAGGCCTGTATGAGCTGATGTTAGACTCTTAAATCTGCTTTCTGCTGGTTTGTACAAATATTATCTTTCAGCCTACGTGATTGTGCACATGACTCTGCATGTGAATTTACAGCTATGTAGACATTATAGTCAAGCCTTAAGTCATTTCATTTTTTAAAGTTGAGAATCTTTTATTCATTTATGTGCTTGCTGCATGCATTAATGTGTTCAGCAAACAAAATATAAATGATATGTCCTATATGCCACATAATCTTGTGAATATTTATAGTAAGTTGTATAAGTTATTTCTCTTCTTGCTTTGCCTAGCTAAGTAATATGACTTGATAATATGAAATGGATTAGTTGCCTTCTTGGAATCCAGTCTTCTGTTTGGTGCTATTCTATAGAAAGCACAAGAATTTTACTCTTCAAATGAACACTTATTCTTAATCTATTCCAAAAACTAGAAAAGGAAGGAAAACTTCCAAATTCATTCTATGAGGCCAGCATTACCTTGTACCAAGACTAGATGAAAACCCCACATTTCTCTGGTAGGTAGGTAGAAAAATCTTCAACAAAATACTAGCAAACAGAATCCAACAAAATATTTAAAAAATCAATCACCATGATCAAGTGGGATTTATTCCCAAGTTGCAAGAACGGTTCAATATTGGCAAATCAATCAACATGATACTTCACATTAATAAAAGAAAGTATAAAACCATCTGATCATTTCAGTAGACACTGAGAAGGCATTTGACAAAAGTAGAACATCCATTCATGGTGAAAACCCTCCACGAAGTAGGTTTAGAGGGAGGATGACTCAATATACTAACAACCATATATGAAAAACCCTCAGCTAATATCATCCTAAGGGAGGAAAAACTGAGAGCTTTTCCTCTATGGTCAGGACGAGACAGGGATGTTCTAGCCACAGCAATAACACAACAGAAAGAAATAAAAGGCACTCAGATCAGCAAGAAAGAAGTAAAACGTTTGCTATTTGCAGATGACATGATACTATATATAGAAAAACCTAAGACTCCCCCCCCAAAAACTGCTAGAACTGATAGGTAAGTTCAGTAAAGTCATGGGATACAGAATCAACATATAGAAATCTGTTGCATTCCTATATTCCAGTAATGAAGCAACAGAAAGAGAAATGAAGGAATCCATTCCATTTATAATTGCACCAAAAATAGTAAGAGAGGGACTAAGCCTATCCAAAGAGGTAAAAGATCTGTACCCTGAAAACTGTAAAACGCTGAGGAAAGAAATTGAAAGTGACAGAAAGAAGTGGAAAGATATCCCATGCTCATGGATTGGAAGATGTCTATATTGCTCAAATCAACCCACAAATTTAATGCAATCCCTATTAAAGTGCCAACAGCATTTTTCACAGAGCTAAACAATCCTAAAATATATATGGAATGTACACGTTTATATGAAAAGACCCTGAATAGCCAAGGCAATCTTGAGAAAAGCAAAACTGGAAGCATCACAGTCCTGGACTTCAAGTTATATCACAAAACTATAGCGAGCAAAACAGTATGGTACTGGCACAGAAACAGACCCATAGGTGAATGCAGCACAGCAGAAAACCCAGAAACGAATCCACAATTATATGGCAAGTTAATCTTTGGCAAAGCAAGAAAGAATATCCAAGGGGAAAAAGACCGTCTCATCAACAAATGGTGTTGGGAAAACTGGACAGCCACATGCAAAAGAATGAAACTGGACCACTTTTCTTACACCAGACACAAAAGTAAATTCACAGTGGATTAAAAACCTAAACGTGAGACCTGAAATCATAAAAATCCTGCAAGAGAACATAGGCAGCAACTTTTTTTTTTTATTGTCCATAGCAACATCTTTCTGGTTATGTCTCCTAAGGCAAGGGAAACAAAAGCAAACAAAAAACAAAAAACAAAACTATTGGGATGACATCAAAATAAAAAATTCTGCTCAGTGAAGAAAACTCAATAAAACTAAAGGCAACCTACTGAATGGGAGACATTTGCAAATGATATATCCGATAAATGGTTAGTATCTAAAATATATTTTAAAAAATCATAGAATTCAACCCCCTAAAACCAAATAATCCAATTAAAAATGGACAGAATGGGGCACCTGGGTGGCTCAGTGGGTTAAACCTCTGCCTTCAGCTCAGGTCATGATCCCAGGGTCCTGGGATCAAGCCCCGAATTGGGCTCTCTGCTCAGTGGGGAACCTGCTTCTCCCTCTCTCTCTGCCTGCCTCTCTAACTACTTGTGATCTCTCTCTCTGTCAAATAAATGAAATCTTTTTTTTAAAAATGGACAGAAGACATGAACAGACATTTTTCCAAAGAAAACATATAGCAAATAGACACATTGAAAGATGCTCATGTCACTGATCATCAAGGAAAGCCAGATCAAAACTACAATGAGGTATCACCTCATACCAATCAGAATGACTAAAATCAACAACACAAGAGACAACATGTGTTGGCGAGGATGCGGAGAAAGGGGAATCCGTATGCGCTCTTGGTGGGAATGCAAACTGGTGCAGCCACTCTGGAAAACAGTATGGAGGTTCCTCACAAAGTTAAAAATAGAGCTACCCTACAACCCAGCAATTGCACTCTTATTTACACAAAGGATACACAAATATTAATTCAAGGATACATGCACCCTGATATCTACAGCAACATTATCTACAAGAGCCAAATTATGGAAACACCCCAAGGGTCTATCAATTGATGAATGGCTATGTAAGAGGTATGCACATAGGATGGACTATTACTCAGCCATAAAAAAGAAAGAAATCTTGCCATTTGTAAGGCCCTGGATATAGCTAGAGGGTCTTATGCTAAGTGAAATAAGTCCATCAGAGAAAGACAAATACCATACGATTTCACTCATATGTAGAATTTAAGAAACAAAACAAATGAGTGAAGGGAGCAACAGAGAGAAAGAGGGGCAAACTCAGAAACAGAGTCTTACAGCGATAGTCACCAGAAGAAAGATGAGTGAATGGGGGTCAAATAAGTGCTGGCGTTGAAAGAGGGCACACCTGTCGTGATGAGCACCCGGTGTTGGATGGGATTGCTGAATTACTATATTGTACACCTGAAACTAATATTATACTGTACGTTAACTAACTAGAATTTAAATAAAAAGTTTTTTTTAACTAAAAAAATGTTACCCTTCCGAAGATCTTTACATATATTTCTTTGAACTGTGAGGGAAGGTAGACGGGAAACCCAATATTAAATTTTGCCCTTTTGAGGGGAATAGAAATCCTCAAAGAAAACTTAAATTCTCTTTGTGGTTCTGTGGCTTCTCAGCAGAAATCATCACCAAGACACTTTATTAATTAAGTGATGGCGACAAAGCTTCTTTAGGGAGTCATGCGATCTGCCCTTCCCCCACCCCACCCCAGATTTCACAGCAGCTTTTGATTTTTCCTTCGATTTGATTTGCAGGTTCGAAGGCGTTTTGTTTTTCATCCCTTTAGTAACTGTCAGCAAATGATTTTTAGAATGCTAAAATGGTGCGGCCTTATCTTCTCTCCTGGAGAATATGGCTTCTCCTCATCCCTGGAGCGCCATGAGCATGGAAATCAGAAGAGGTGATGAGGGAATCTTAGACCAAGGAGACCACAGTGGTGACGAAGTGAGACAGGGTCAGATTGGAGGTGCACTGGACATGCAGAGAACACCATTTCCTGGTTGATGAGACAGAGGGTGTGAGACCAAGGAGATGGGGGTGCTTCCAACTTTTAACCTTGGCCTGAACGATTAGAAGGACTGGTTGCCATTACATGGGACTGAGAAGAATGGGGTACCGGGAGGACAGTCATGCGTTCATTGTCGTATGTTGATGTGCCTTTGAAACATTCAAGGAGAGATGCTTCACAGGCAGCTGAATGTGTGACTATGGACCTCAGAGGATGGGTTTCATCTCCAGCTCTGCTGCCCAATAGGGCAGCCACTATCCACACATGGTTATTTAAGTTTAGATTTAAATTAAATCTTAAATTATTTAAGTTTAGATTTAAATTAAATGCAAAGGTTTATTTAGTGATAGTAGTGTGCCATGTTCAGATGCCACGTGTGGCTTGTGGCTACCGTATGGAGCAACATGGGATTCTAGTCCACTACCATCATTGTAGAATGTTCTCTTGGAAAATACGGTGTGGAGTGATGGATTTGGGAGTGGGCAGCATGTGGAATGCACTTAAAATCAGAGCACTGGATGAAATCCCGTGAAGGCGTGTGTAGAGATAAACGAGAGGTCAAGAGGTTGGAGGGCTCTTTGATAATGATAGTAAGGAGATAAGGAGGATTCTCCAAAGACAGGAGGAATGAAGTTCTTTGGGACAGGAAAAGAACTGAGAGAATGGGCTTCGGGTGGCAAACCAAGGAGGAAGTGATCGATTGTGTCCAGTAAGACAAGGCCCGTCAACTCTTGGATATGGCAGGGCGTCCTTGAAAGAGCGGTTTCAGTGAGGTGTTGGGGGGACGCCTGATCCAGAAGGATCATGGATGAAGGAGAACAGATACAGAGACAGAGAGTAAAGACAACTCTTTGAGGGATTTTTGCCATAAAGGGAATCAGTGAAATGGGATATGAGCTGGAGGGATGTGTGGAGATACATCCCACATACGTGGACATTTTTTAAAGATGAGAGAGAGAATAGCATGCTTGGATGCTGATGGGAAAGATCTAAGAGGGAAATTTCAGTGAAGCTCAAGAAATGGGGGCTCTAGTAGTGGTGTTCAGAGGTAGGTGAGGGCAGGTGGACCTGGAGCCTGGTGGAGAACCCGGACTAAACGGGCTGGGGTCAGGCGTCGTGGGTGAGTAGGAGGGCTGACGTATATGGGTGCAGATGCAGAAAGACGTCATGGGGGAGATGGTGTAAATTCTCTTCTTGTTGGCAGCACTATAATTCTCTCTGGCTAGCTGTACTGAACGCTGAGGGACACTTGACATCTTGATTGGCTTTGCTTAATAGTAATGACACTTTAATGTGTCTAAATTTGTTTTCCCTAAGCACATCCTGCTGTTCGCAGCAACATTTAAAATTTTTTTTTATTATTATGTTATGTTAGTCACCGTACAGTACATTAGTGTTTGATGTAGGGTTCCATGATTCATTGTTTGCAGTAACTCCCTGCGCTCCATGCACTGCGTGCCCTCCTTACTACCCATGACCAGGCTCGCCCATGCCCCACCCCCCTCCCCTCTAGAGCCCTCAGTATGTTTCCTACAGTCCATAGTCTCTCATGGTTCATTTCCCCCTCTGATTCCCCCTCCTTCATTTTTCCCTTCCTTCTCCTAATGTCCTCCATGTCATTCCTTATGTCCCACATGTATGTGAAACCATATGATAATTGACTTTCTCTCCTTGACTTAACTTCACTCAGCACAATCTCCTCCAGTCCCGTCGGTGTTGATGCAAACGTTGGGTATTCATCCTTTCTGATGGCTGCGTAATATTCCATTGTGTCTACGGACCACATCTTCTTTATGCCTTTGTCTGGTGGAGGGCATCTCGGCTCCTTCCGCACTTTGGCTACCGTGGACGTTTACAGTGAAACCACAGTCCATGCATGGCTTAGTTTCTAGATTCTGTCTAAAAGCTGAAAGTAGGGTATATTTTTCCTGCCCACTGAAAGTGTATTAAGCCCCACTCAAATCACCAGAGTGTCAGTCTTTCACACTCAAAAGGCAAAAACTACTATTTTTAATTCTTCTCACATTTCCATTCGGGACCCCTTTGCCCTTGTGGTAGTCAGTCAGGGGCTAGTTTGAATGGCAGAGAATGGGCTGGTCTTAGGAAGTAGAGATAAGTGAGTGGATTTCTCTATCAGGCTTCACCCTTGAACATGCGTCACTTCCCCGTGTGTGGGACACAGCTCCACGTGTTGTAAAATCATCCTGCCTTGTGAGCCTTAAAGCTCACTACAGCCCCTCACTACCACTCCATGCACTTCCCCAGCATTTTACGGCCACATGTAGGGAGGCGCCCTGTTTGACTCTCTCCTGCTTAAAGGGACGTGGCACAAAGAAAACAGAAGCCTAAAGTGTGACATACGAGAATACTACTTTAATTAAAGGGGAAACTGAGTTGAAATATCCATGAGCATCAAGATTCTTTTCAGAATGGAAAACCTCTCTCAAAATTCCAGTGTGATTGCGAATAAAACTCTCACTTGTGCACTTAATGTCAAGAACGGTTGTATGACATAGCTATAAAAAGAAGAAAAAGACTAGAAAGATCTTCAAAAGTAAGACCTCTAGGACCTTGATTTTGAGGTTTCCACGGGTGACTAAAGAGAACTTGGCATGTGTCCATCTTAATGGCAGTCACCTGTTGTGTTCTCTTTTGGATGGGGGCGCGGGGAGCAAAGACCCATCTCTCAGCATGCTGGTTTCTGGGAGGCACCAAGTATCTGTACTGCTGTACAGCAAATGATGGTCACACCCTGGGATCTTCAGAGTAAGGCAAAATATTCCTGGAGACACTGAAACTAACAGCAAAGTGGAAACCGTTCTGTAGCATCCTGGGCAGTGGTTGGCATAGTGAACAGCTACCACCCACCCTGCTCTGATTGAAGTGGGCTCTCACCAGACAGAGAAAGAGCCGGGGTTGCCTATTTTTAACTGGAAATCTGCTTTGCTTTGGGGGTACGAATGCCCAGTCCTAGTGGTAAAGATTTTTCCGCAAGACTCATGGGGCAGGAGAGAAACAGCTATTTATACTCATGTTTGAGATTGCAGGAAGGAAAAAAAAAAAAGAAAAGCCATACTTAAGAGTGCATCAGGAAGGGAGGCAAGCGATGTGTGCCCGCACCAGAAACAAGGTGATAGACTGCAGAATTTAGCCAAATTTTGTTGGTGGTCCTACATTCTATTTTAAGCTTTTTTTTTTTTGCTAGTCACCTGTGTGATCCTGTACAAGTTCGTTCTTGTTGGTTTTCTTCCAATGACAAAATGAGCAGCTACATTGTAGAGTTGTTACAGGACTGGTTTGAGATAATGCCTGGAAGGTGTCCAGCAGAGGGTCTGACACGTGGGACAGGCCAGTAAATGATGGCTCTTATGTTAGTGGCCAGACCTTATAGGGTCAGATTTATGCTAAGTCTTTGTCCTTTTTTTTTTTTTTTTTAGTTTTTATTCAAATTCCAGTTAGTTCACATACAGTGTCATATTAGTTTCCGACGTACATAGGGATGCAGTACTTGCGTACGTGCTCAATCCCATCCCGTTTCACACTCCCCCACACACCACCTCCTCTCTGGTAGCCTTCAGTGTGCTCTGGAGTGAAGACTCTGTTTCTTGGCTTGCCCCCCTCTCTCATTTTCTGCCCTATGCTTGTCTGTTTCTTCAATTCCACGTATGAGGGAGATTTTATGGTATTTGTCTTTCTCTGACGGACTTATTTTGTGTAGCATAAGACTTTCTAGCTCGGTCCATGTCCCTGCAAATGGCAAGATTCCTTTTTTTTTTTTTTTTTTTATGGCAGAGTAACACTCCCCTGTATATGCATACACCATCTTTATCCATTCATCTGTTGATGGACACTTGGGCTGTTTCCATAATTTGGCTCTTGTAGATAATGCTGCTGTAAACAACAGGGTACATGTATCCCTTTGAATTAATATTTGTGTATCTTTTGGGTAAATGATAGTGCAATTGCTGGATTATAGGGTAGCTCTATTTTCAATTTTTTGAGGAACCTCCATGCTGTTTTCCAGAGTGGCTGCACCAGCTTGCATTCCCACCAACAGCGCATGAGGGTTCCCTTTCTCCGCAACCTCGCCAACACCTGTTGTTTCTTGTGTTGTTGATTTGAGTCATTCTGACTGGTGTATTTCCTTGATGATCAGGGACATTGAGCATCTTTTTACGAATCCTAAATTCTTTCGAGATTAAATCCGTTCTAGTATATGTAGTACCAACCCCTACTTCTGATCCTGTTTCTTTTGGTCTTATCTGTTCATCCTGGTATAAAATTGACAGACACATTCTCTTTGGACAGATTCTCTTTGGAAATCCTACTGGAAACCTGCTTGAATTTTAAAATTGATGATAGGCAACTCTAAGTGGGGTATTCTGTGGTGTTTGGAGTGCCTCCGTCGTGCCAAGCTTCTACTGGCACCCAGGAGGACTAAATTGTGGCCCAGGGTAAACCTTAAAAATATATATATGTAGATTCAGTTTCAACATTATCTGCGAGGCACCACTGTGCATTAGTACCATGCTAGGCTTTCAAGTTCAGTCGGAAGGTTGAGACCTCATAATATAACCTTATTGCCTTCAATATATTGTAAAAAATTTCCTTTTGCTTTATCAATGGATATACATAGACTTAAGGGTTGTGGGCTTACGGCAAATGTCAAGTCCTGTTTTTCTATTTAACATCCATCTAATCACAGCTTTGATGGTAGGGAAATACACAGTTTAAAGTATCTAGGGAAAACTTGAACTCAACATAAAACATACTTGGGAACAATGGTGTGAGCCAACTTTAAGGTCAAAATGTCATAAAAATATCTTAAAAATGTTCGATGAGATTTCTGGAATTCCGGGCTCTGACCTGTCTCTCTACCTCTGGCTTATGTCTATGCTGTCCAGGTCCTGATGCAAGGCAAAAATCCGGGCATAGCTTGGAAGTATGCACTTCCCAAAGTCACGAATGGAACTCAGCCAGCCTCAAAAAGGCAAAACCACGCCTGGACCACAGTGCAGTCCCCGTGCTCCGTCTCTTGTGGTGGAGGTAGTTGATTTTCCAATTCTACCTTCCAAGTCTCTTCTCAGAACAGGTTCTGCAATCTCAGACCTCTTTAAATGGTATGATTTAAATAAGCAACAAAAGAACTGTCTTTTAGGGGACCCATCCCTGTAAAAAGCAAATATTAGTGTCCTCTTTAAGGATTTTCCTATAGAGAAAGGCACTGAGTCTCAGAAAATTCGGATTCAGAACCAGGGCTCACAATCCATCTATCTGAATTTATGGGGGGGACGAATAGACAAAAATATCTATTTATATTTTTCTTTTCAGCTTACAGTTTAGTTTCTCCCTGTGCTGACTTTTGTTACGGTAAGAACCGCCCACTGAGGCTTGTGGAAGGCAGGATCAAAACCAACGAGAACAGGCACGAGGCAAACGTAAGCTGTCTGTATCGTGTCACTCCATCCCCTCAGGGGTGAGGCCAGCAAAGTCTGTCTCAGGAGGGAAGTGTGGTAAATCTAAGAAATCGCCCTCCTGAGGTTGGGGAAACAACAGCCATCTTCTCAGTGAGCAGAAGGCAAGCATTTTATTGAGATCCAGAAATATCCTATATTTCTGTGTAAGTCGGTCTTTGTTACCCTCGCCCCTGAGACGAAGAATGAAAGTCTATAAATGGATCCGTAAAACTAAAGCATGGAGGTCGGTCACTCACTTTCTCATCATCAGAGCCTCTGGTGACAGTGGGTCTCCCAGCTGCGTCCATCCCCCTAAGCACAGTGGGGCATCGTGAACCAGACACAGCAGAAATAGAGAAAAGGAAGAAATTCTTTGGTCTGCAAGGCTTCCTCAGGTGCTCATGCTAATTTAAAAAATACAAGGAAAGACTTCTTTTTAAAATACATTAGATACTTGAAAAAAATACATTTTTACAGAAATAGGTAAAGGGGATTAAGTACATGTATCATGATGAGCCCCAAGTAATGTATAACATTGTTGAGTCATTATGTTGTACACCCGAAACTAATACAACACTGTATGTCATCTGGAAAGGAAGGAGGAAAATGTGAAATTACTGAAAGAAGTAATACATTTTTAGTAGTTCACATTTTAAAGGCAATATGCCATGCAGAAGAAAAATAATCCTTTAATCAGCACATGCCAACATGAATACTTTTGTATGTGTCATTCTGTTACCTTCTTATGCAAATGTAACAACACGTGTGTTAGAGGTTCTCATTTTGTGTTCTTTTTTTTACGGCACAGAAACCATTCTATCCTTACGTGTTTATAAAGCACTCTTTTTCACTTAGTCTTAAATTACAAGCAGTTTTTCCTGTATTAAATGCTCTTGGAGATCATTTGGAATAACTTCATGGAATTCCAAGGAGAGCCCAGTTCCTTGGGAAGGAGAGAGATTCAGTCCGTTTTCCACTTAGGGCAAATGAGTCCAACCAGAGGGAGGATGCTGGAGAAGCGCATTGTGGGATCCTCCCTCTTCCCTTGATGTAGCTGTCCCTTCGTGTGACTATGCAGACCGTAGTGTGTCCGAGACATAGGAGAAGGAGAGTTCAAATGAATAAACGCTCTGGAAGTAAACAATTAACTTGCGGGAATCCCAGTGTTTGTATGAGCCTCCTCTAGGCAAACCTCCCTCAGCCTAATCATTATCACAGGAGGGACTTTCCATTATTTCTCAGATTCACTTTTAAGGAAAGGTACCATGTAAATATAAGCCAACAGAATTCACAGAGGAGGCAGCACTCCTATTTGGAGAGCCGGAAGACAAAATTATTCACACACATAAAAAATATGTGCCTCTGATAAGTCCGGAGACGAACACTGCAGACCAGGCATTAAGTACCATTAAAGCAAAACACCGGAAGCCCCGAGTCCTAGCTGACAGGGATGATTCCGTATTCCGAGTTCAGCTCTTTGTTTACATCTGCTTCTCACGGAAGTAGAAGATGCTTCACGGAAAAGCAGGGCGTTAGAGTTTCCATGCAGAATTTACGAACGGTTTTTCTTTGAAGAACATTTTCCAATAGATGGATGCAGTGTGAGTTCAAGTTTGTGGGATGGTCCCCTGTATAAACACCGTTTTCAAAAGGTTGTGTTTATCACTTCCTGGTTCAAAAATCCACAGTGGGCTTGAAACTGAAGGAGCTACATATTACAATTATTAAAATATGAAAACTATTATCTCAGTGGAGGGGATGGGATTCAAATTAGTTGCAGATTTTTATCAAAGGGAGGAGTTCTCAACACTCAATTTGGATTCCATGCCTTAAGTTAAATATCAGACTCCTGGTAAGTCAGAAGCTGCCCTTGGAACTGAAATTGAAGTGGTTACCTGTAATTTTCACTTTGTAACTTTCGATGTTTTACTAGGTTACATAAGTGTAAAGGCCATTTGCTTACGAGATCAAAACACGCAAGTCAGTTCCTCATTCTGCAACGCAAGAACCAAGCCAGCAACTGAACCCAAACTATGCAACGCTTTCTCCTGCCCTGCTTAGTAAGTCATCTGGAAATTTCTTTCTGGTTATATTTGTATTTGTATGCTCTCCTTGTTGATATGAGAAAATTAAAACCCACTGCCAGTGCTTCTACTTACAAGTGACCCAGAGAGAGAGAGAAAATTCCCCAAAAAAGTAACAGAGAAAAGAAGACAGTTGAGGTTACAATATGTAGCTGGAAAAACACAGATTTCCTTCAGACATTCGTTGACTCCAGCTCTGCAAACCTAACCTTGGGATTTAAAGGTGCCTTTTTAAAATGTTTGTTGTTTTGTTTTTTAATCTTTACATAAAGCTGCCTCTGAATTAAATCAGACATATTTAAATAATAGAAAATCCCATATTAGTTAAATTGACATGTGGTTGTTTGCCTAACTTTCATACAGTTGTCCAAGAATTAAAAAATCATAATACTATGCAGACCATGAAACCCCAAATGCAAATTACACAGTAGCAAGACACAAAATGAAAAGAAAGAGGTAGAAGCCAAGGGGTAATCCACTTCTGATGATGGCACTCTATGGAGAGCTCGGCGGGTGTGTTTTGGGGAAGGATTTTAACCACACTATTGTTTGAACACTGATTTTAAGTATTCTGCCCAGCCGAATGGAGTCTTGTGTGTGATTGATCTTCTGCCAGATGTATTTATAGAGAATCAAGAGAGTTTCTTCTAAAGCAGTGCTGTGTTCCCTAATGTCTCCGATCATCTTAATAAGCACTGTTTGCTTTGGGGTGATGCAATTATATTGCACAATCTTCTTATGCACATACAGATATTTTTTGCTTGTAATAGTGCAGTTGCCCTCATTGTCTGGGGCTTCAGCTACTCACCAACCCATGTGCCCAGTTGTCCACCTCACTTTTCTCCAAGAATCTGGAACCAGCGGTGTCATGAGCGCAAAGAGGAGAAAGAAATCTGGTGGGCTTCCCTGGATTTTCCCATTTTGCTAAGAAATATCTGGTTCTGGTTCTAAAAAATGCCCAGTGGCTCTAAGACATGATTACCACCAGTGTTATGGATGCTTGTGGAGTAATGTTTTCTTCAGATGGGGTGTGTGCATGCGTGTGTGTGTGCATGTGTGTAATCGTGAGTCTTCTTGGATGGCAAGCTGATATTTTGCCTCCTTCCCATTGTTGATTATTTCTGCCAAGCAAAGAAATGGACCCCATTCATATGTCCATCCATGGAAATGGAGGGAGACTAGCTTGTGCCCGACTTCTAGAACTTCCGTGATGACCCTGTGTAGAAATGACACTCTGCAGTAACCAGTTACCGGCTATTTAAAAGCAGACAGCCCTCACGATGACTGCAGGGCTGGAGCGGCAACATAGGCAGGATCCATCGCTCCCTTCCTTTCTTCTCCACCTTATCATTCACATCTTTGTATTTTCTGTTGGAACAATGGGACCTTCAGGGACTGTTGTTCCCCAGACATAGACGGGAAATAAGGTCTTAGGTTATTCGAGTTAGAAGGACAAAGGAGTCCATCCCATCTAACTCTGTTATCTTTCCAAGCAACAAGCATGTTGTAGGCACCTACTGGATGCCAGCCTTGGGCTGACAGTATGGATCTGGAGAACGTGTACTTGATGCCACCAGTGAACTCACAGTCAAGAGGAAAAGAGGGGTGTGTAAGGCAGTCATTGAGAGGCGGTGAGATATGCACTATGAAGAGGTCTTGTATAAAAAAGCCGGGGCAGGGGGGATGGACAGTGTAGGAACTGGGCTCTGAGGTGAAGTTGATAGGGACTGAGGACAGTTGGGGAGTGAGCCTGGGGCTCAAAGGTGTGGAACCATGCCTGGCATACAAAAGGGCCACCTGGTGTGCTCCTTCTGTATTTTAATGGACTCATTTGTTGCATGAAGGAAAAACTTGAATCGGGTAGACAAAGATGCCATCTTTATAGGAAAGTGGTGAAACTGATAATGTCAACATACTAAATATATTTTCTCTGCATCTTACAAGACACAAATAATTACAAAAATAATGAGTTACTCTATTTTGCATTCTCTTTCTTGAAGAGAATATGGATCATGCAGTGTTTTAGAACCAAGTCATCTAGAACTCACGTGCCACATTCTCTGGACTAAAGGGAAGGATTTTCACTTCACACATCAGACTGGTGGGGGAAGCTGGGGGAGAAAATTATAGGACTGGCAAAGGCAGCAGAAACACAAAGGTAAAACAGAAATGCATTTGGTCTCAGTGAGGTTGTGTTTCTCGAAAGGAGATGTGGAATACACTGGTAAACCAAGGTCAGTCTCAGACGTCGCTCCTGTGACTGAAGCGCGTACGGTCGTCCCGGGGAGAGTCTCATTACTGCCAGGCCTTCCGATCCTAGAGTATCTATTGGGCAAATGCAGCTGCTGGAAAAGATCAGTGGGTCTCACTGCCTCACCCTCAAATGCACACCGTGACAACTGGGGTCTGGCGATCTTTCAATAAAGAACACGAGGTTGTGTCTCTAACTCATCCATAAAGTTGAGGAGTAAGCAGAGTAGTTGGGGCAACTTCCTCCTTAGAAAGAGTTTCTGTAGGGCCACTGCTGAGCGAGCCCTTCCCTCCTGCAGGCGTGTGCGATGCGTGTGCGATGCATGTGCGCCCCGCCTTCCCTCTCTTCCTTCGCTCCCCCTCCCATGGATCATTCTTCCCTTGGTGTCATTACCGCACTTTGTATTAACGTCTCTTACAACAACCATCGCATAGGGTTTTCCATATGTGTTCACACAGCCATCCCATCACTGTGTTGTAGGCTCCTTAATGGAAAGAACATTGCCTTGTTCGTTTTTCCAACCCCGATGCCTACGAGAGTCCCTGGCGTAAAGCGAAGATCCCAGTAGATCGGGCCGAATGAATGAATCGCTCAGGCTTCCAAATGGCACATGTTTCCTCCCTTCCAGAGAGCAGGAACGTGTTTTTGCCCAGAATCGGGTGGTGATTAAATGTGATTCCCTCTCACTGGACCACATTCGCATGGGCTTCCAAACCCGGACAAGAGTAATTACTAGGCATCACCCTTATCGGTTCTAAAATCGATCGAAGGCTTTCATCAGGCAGTTAAAGCTTAGGCAGTAACTGCGTTGGGAGGGAGGATGCCAAGCCACAGCCTCATTGGAAGTAAGCTTGTTTTTCACTCCAAGCTGGAAGCCAGGCGAATGGAGCGTGTGCAGCAGGTCGTGTGCAGGGGGCCAGCAGAGCAGGAAGGTCCAGTGTGTCCAGAAGAAGCCCTTCCAGAAGGAGGAAGCCGTGTTGCATTCGCTCTGCCCAGTGAGCACCCCCACACAGGTGCAAGCCTGCAACGGCCATGCCTGCCCCCCCGAATGGAGCCTTGGGCCCTGGTCTCAGGTAAGACTTGGGAGTCATGAGTCTTATTCCTTCTGGACAAAGATGGTGGCAAAAGTGGGGGTGGTGTCCTGGGTCCCCACGAGGCGCTCTGCCCTTTGTGCTTTCCCGGGAGTTACACGGAGTCCACGTGATGAGGCATTTCAACTTGTATTTGTGTGTGTGATGTTTATGCGTCGTGCAGGTTGGGAAGCCCAGCCCCACAGCTCAGTCTTCCTTAGAAGTCTAGAAAGGAGAGCATGGGGGCCACTGAGGCTAGACTCGTGAGCACAGCTAGAGGGGATCAGGGTGTGGGTGGGCGGGCCAGCAGAATGGCTGCTGAATGCTCCAAAGCAAATAGAAGTATAAGGAAGGTGATGCAGGAATGAGAGTAACTGTTGCTTCAGGGGAGAGGGCTGTGGCGTTTGAGGGGTCCACAGGGGACTGGGGCATAAAGTTAGCTGTCTTCACAAACTCTCAGTGAAAGCCAAAAAGTTATGAAGTCAGAAGAGGCACAGACCTACCCACCCTTCACAGCTCCAAGAGGGTCAGTGGGTCACTGAGGGCTGGGTTGCCCAAGGGTCCTCTCAGGTGGCATTTGTCAGTGCCCCAACATGGGGGAACAGTGCTGCGGGCATCTGTTTGGTGGAGAGAAACATGCTCCGGTGTCGGGGACGGCTCCCCGAAACAGATTTATCTGGTCCAAGATGTGCTGATGGTGAGAATTCTGCTCCGTGGTAGCTCAGCCTCGGCTAAAACGTGGAGGTCAAGCCAGTTGGATGGAATCCTCACAAGGATGCAGGGGTTCCATCGCCTGAGCTGTGATGACCACATTCCTACTGTGCTTTCCTTTAGGGAACATATATCCCGGAGCGTTGATTTCTTTTTTTTTATATTTTCTTTAAAGTTTTTTTTTTTTTTTTAATTTTCAGAGAGATAGAGCACAGGTAGGCAGAGCATCAGGCAAAGGGAGAAGCAGGCTCTCCACTGAGCAGGGAGCCCGATGGGGGGATCGATCCCAGACCCTGGGATCATGACCTGAGCTGAAGGCAGACGCTTAACGACTGAGCCACTGAGGTGCACCTCGGAGCATTGATTTCTGATTAAGGATAGCTGTGTACTGTCACATCCCCAACAGAGTTCAGATTAAGGCTTTTGTTTTAATTATAGGACATGGGATATTTTTTTGAATGTTACAACTCTATTAGGGGAATAAGGAGCTAGCAGTGGGAGAGAGTATCTTTGATATGCATTGGTAATGCTTTAAAATGGAGAAACAGGGTGCCTGGGTGGCTCAGATGGTTAAGCGTCTGCCTTCGGCTCAGTCGTGATCCCAGCATCCTGGGATCAAGCCCCACGTTGGGCTCCCTGCTCAGCTGGGAGCCTGCTTCTCCCTCCCCCTCTGCCCCTCCTCCACTTGTGTGCGCTCTCTCTCTCTCTCCCTTTCAAATGGATAAAATCTTTACAAAAAAATAAAAAATAAAAAATGAAGGAACATATTCATTTATAACAGAAGGCCAAACTGAATAGGATATGGGGTTATGTCTGGTCTCTTTCTCTGCAGGTAGAGAGGTCTCCTTTACAAGAGGAAAGAAAATTCACAGGGCTGTTTTAGCCAAATGTGTGTGGTAGCCACATACATTTGGCTAAAACATATTATAAATAAAAAATAAATAATCTTAAAAACGGAAAGAATTAGAGGGCCCAGCAGTTCCGATTGCGACCTCATGAAATGGAGTTTGCTCCAGATCGGACATGAAAATACATTGAGAGAGTATTTTATGTCCTTAGTTTTTTGTATGTTTCATTATTGTTTACTAAGACCAAATGTGTCCCTTTGGGAACATCTTCATGATAAATCTGAAAGGAGTCCCTCAAAATTTGTTACCTCAACTTGTTCTTAGAGACCATGTCTCTGAAACCCTCTGAGAATCAATTTCAAAATGTCTGATCATTCTTAAAAAAGATAATAAAAAATAATTTAAAAAACAGGGGAAAAAAACAGTGAAACATAAAATAAGAATTCTATTGAATGGGGTCAACCATCTAGAATCTTGAATGTGAATGAGCAATGATATGCGTCAGTGGTATACCTCCCTGTCTGATACGCCCAAATCTGCCTGCCCATCTCTGCTTCGTGACAGCTGCCTGATTGATCTGGGTCAAGTTCTCTAAGTTCTGTAAATTCTCAGGTGGCCCTTCTGGAGAATGGGACGACAGCAGGGATCTCAGAGGGTTGGTAGAAGGTTGTGGACACAAGTCAACACGCATGCTTCATCACATGGAAAGCCATTAAACAAATCTCCTGCTGTGGTTTGCAGATTATGGTATTATCGTCCCCGTCATCCCTCTCCCTTCAGGATGTGAACAGCCAGAAGTCCTGTTGCTCTCGGAGGAGGCTTGCAATTGTGCCCAGATGTTTGCATGTTGACCAAGAGCTGAGGCAAGAGGGTCACATCGCATATGGCCCTTCTGCTCAGAAACCAAGGCTGGGGAGGGGGCGTGTCCCTTAAGGGCAGACCCAGACCTGGAGCCAACAGCTCCCAAGCGACTGTGACCAGTTTTCAGCCGCTCATCGGAAAGCCAGGAGATACAGAGTCCTGGGGAAGGGCAACAAACTAAGAGCGCGGGGGTGACTGGCCCAACACGCAGGTTCATTCTGACTTTGGCCGAGGGCTTTGCCCACCCCCCAGGCAGCAGATCGTAACAAGAACTGGACACCCTTGACCCATTTTTATCAATGTCACGGTCTCTTGCTCTTACAGGCATGCATCTGTTTCTATTATGCTTCCATCAGATGCACAGTAAGCCTCCTTAGCAAGTGCCCAGACCAGCTCTGCCTTGTGCCAGAGAACGAGCCACTGCTGGACCCGGAGAGCAGGCATGTAGCATTCTCCCAGGAATCGTGTGTGCCGTGGAGAGAGAACCTCGTCTCCGGCCCTGGGCAACCAGCAGACCCTGGGCATTCAGATGCTGAAGGGGAATGCTAACCTGCATTCAAGGCCTGGGAGGGAGGAAACATTTCTCCTACTGACTGCAAGGGATTTTACCCGGCATTTGGTTTTAAAGCTTAAAAAGAATTTGTTGAATACCTCATACGTTCTCAGCATTCACCTGGAGGAAAATCGTTTGAAACAAGCCGGCAAATGACTTTTTTCCCCCCCATCTCCAGTGTTCCAAGAGCTGCGGGCGAGGGGTAAGGAAGCGTGAAGTCCTTTGCAAAAGCTCCCCCACGGCAGAGAATGTCCCAGAGACCCTGTGCTCCAGCATCCCGAGGCCAGAGTCCCAGGAGGGCTGTGTGCTGGGACGATGCCCCAAAAACACCCGGCTACAGTGGGTCGTCTCTTCCTGGAGTGAGGTAGGAGTTGAGAGTTGGTACTGCCGGGCTGTGGGTTCGAATGCTCCGTCCATCCGCTGGCACCCAGATGCTCAGACCTCCTTCGCATTCCACACACACAGCAGGTGCCTACTAATGATCCATTCTTCCCTCCTCACCTTTCCCCGAACCCCGCATGGAGCACCCATCGCACTGAGCAGCCCGTGCCTGGGCGTGAAAGTGCACAACTCCCCCCTGCATGTGTAGGGCACCTCGGGGAGGGTGTGCAGAGTGCTGCAGTGGGGGGGGGGGGTCCGTGATGCTACGGGAGGGCTTGGGGTCCCCCAGCCCTGCCACCAGGAGGCGTCTCTGTCAGGAGAGACTTTCCGGGGAGCGCGAGTCGGAAGGATGAGCAAGAACTGGGCAAGGATGGGGTGAGGGACGGCTGTCCCAGATGGAAGGTGTGCCCCGTACAAGGGTGAGGGGAGAGAGGATGACACAACCAGCACAGCGGGGGGAGGGGCGGTGGAAGCTGAAAACCTCATCGGACCCCGGTGTCGGGGCCACTTAGGGCCTAGAACAATCCAACATAAAGCAGACAGCCCTTAGGACAGGCGAGGTGTGCTCTCGGGGAGGTTGCTGTGATGGGGACGAAAGAGGAGTGTTTCGGGAGTGGAGAGAAGCAGAATCTTCTTGAGTTCCTAAGGAGGCCATTGCCACCTTCGGGCATATGTGGGTGGACGGGAGAGGACCCTGTGAAGACGTCTCCTGGATCTGTGGCTGGGGAACCTCGGTGCTCGCCCGGCCAGAGGAAATGCGAGACGAGGAGCCCAGCCTGAAGTCTGCATCACTAACTGGTGGGACGAGGTCTCTGCCCTATAGGAGATTGCAGTTCGGGGAGGAAAACAGGCCGGGATGGGGGTCAACAGGGGGGTCGGTGCGGTGCAGCAGAAGCAGGACTTCCGGCCCAGCAGCCCCTGGGTCTGGCCATCCGTGTCCTTTCATTGTGCCTAAATGATAAGTAACATACATAGCAGCATGTCCACCTCTCTCCCTACCCCTTTCCTTCGAGATGTTATAGCCTGATGGCTAAACGCGTGGGGCAGTCATACGTACCCCATTTCCCTCCAGTATTCACTCCGGGTATGACCTGGAGCTAGCCCCTTAAAGCAGAGCCTCGCTGCAGGACAGGCCCCATTTTGTTTCTGGTGCTGATAAGCTCTGAGAGGTTGGGACAGTTACTCGAATTCTCTAGCCTTTGGTTTCTTCGCAGTAGCAGGAGGGACGCGGTCGCCTGGCCTTTAGGGTCACACGTGGTTGACCTGCCGTGGTCCCGTTCCTAGAACTTCCCACGGATGGTGCATCTGCTCAGCACGCTTGAGCGTGGCGCTCTGCACACCTAACCCCTCCTTTCTCGGCTCCTAGTGTTCGATGACCTGCGGTCTGGGCGTGAGGAGGAGGGAGATGAAATGCAGCGAGAAGCCCTTCCAGGGAAAGCTGATCACTTTCCCGGAGCGAAGGTGCCGCGGTATTAAGAAACCAAACCTCGACTTGGAAGAAACCTGCCAGCGAGGGACCTGTCCCGCCCGCCCTGGCTTCGGCGTGGCCGCTGGGTGGTTCCCATCCCCGTGGCAGCAGGTGAGTGCCGGCAGATTTCCGTGACATTCCCAGAACGGGGGCAGCCCCCCCCCCGGGACCCATCGTAAGGTCAACAACGGAAGCTCAGGTTTGGGAGACCTAAGGACCTTGGGGAGCTGCGCCACCTGTGTGGCCGGGGCTGCTTCCGTCACCTGGGAGCTCCAGCTGTCACAGCTAGAAAACCAAGATGCTAATGTCTTGAAGAGCTCATCTCTTCATGAGCACCTATGATAACACAAAGCACTTAGACCAGACTGGTCCCATGGCCCCAGATGTTCACTCTTGCTGCTGCTCTCAAAATCCCCGGGAGCCTCCTGTATTCTAGAAACATTGCTCTTCGTCTTGACGCCTTTGGTTTTTACGTCCTGTTGGCGAATGACGTAATAGCCGGCATTTGGGTACTTTTGTGCCTGTTTTGTAGAGGAGGCAGGGAAAGCTTGTAAACACATCAGAGGTTAGAGGCGCCCTTTTTCTCAGAAGACTCCCGTGAACTTTGAGTTAAAGTTGCTTGGTTCTGATCGGGGAGGTTGGTGTGTGAAGCAGAGTCTGGGAGAGAAGCTGTGTTGTGTCCTCACCCTTCCTGACCAGCAGAGGTCACGGCTCTTTAAAGAACTTGCCAGCCTGGGGGTGCTGCCCACCCCATGACAGACACAGGGGCTGCGTGGGGGTGTGTGCGAGCACAAAGGTAGGTCTGTAGATCCGTGTCTCTGTAAGTAAACGTACGTACACACAGTGTAGAATGTGTGTGTTTATAGGCGTGCATATATATTTTTTAATTAACATATAATGTATTATTTGCCCCAGGGGTACAGGTCTGTGAATCCTCAGGCTTACACCCTTCACAGCACTCACCATAGCACATTCCCTCCCCAGTGTCCCTCACCCAACCACCCTATCCCTCCCCACACCCCAGCAGCCCTCAGTTTGTTTCCTGAGATTAAGAGTCTCTTATGGTTTGTCTCCTTCCCTGGTCCCATTTTGATTTTTTCCCTCCCTACCCCCACCACCCCCCACCCTGACTCTGAAATTCCTCCTATCAGAGATTCATAAGATAATTGTCTTTCTCTGATGGACTTATTTCGGTCAGCACAATACGCTCTAGTTCCATCCATGTTGTCACAAATGGCAAGATTTCATTTCTCTAGATGGCTGCATAGTATTCCATTGTATAGATAGACCACCTCTTCTTTATCCATTCATCTGCTGATGGACATCTAGGTTCTTTCCATAGTTTGGCTATTGTGGACATTGCAGCTATAAACATTCGGGTGCACGTGCCCCTTTGGATCACTACGTTTGTATCTTTAGGGTAAATACCCAGTAGTGCAATTGCTGGGTCATAAGGTAGCTCTATTTTCAACTTCTTGAGGAACCTCCATGCTGTTTTCCAGAGTGGCTGCACCAGCTGGCATTCGCACCAACAGTGTAGGAGGGTTCCCCTTTCTCCACATCCTCGCCAGCATCTGTCATTTCCTGACTTGTTCATTTTAGCCATTCTGACTGGTGTGAGGTGGTATCTCATTGTGGGTTTGATTTGCATTTCCCTGATGCCCAGTGATGTGGAGCACTTTTTCATGTGTCCGTTGGCCATGTGGATGTCTTCTTTGCAGAAA